>APFE030877935.1:1926-21440 GCA_000404065.3 Pinus taeda
CAATCCTATGCTCCTCTGGAATATTTTTTTACCCTTATGTTCAATTTTTGGAACTCCTCATTGTGCTCCATTATTGAACCCTTTTGTTTGAGACTTATCAATTGGCTAAAAAAGTGTTTCTTTTAGTATCCTCATAGTGTGTTGTCAATTCTTCCGTAAAAATTGCCCAAGTGATAATTTGTTTACGAGATCAAATCCATTGATACCATACAAACTGATTTGGTTCCAAATATAAAGTTGCAATACATACCTTTTGTGTGTTTTTCACATTATTGAGATCGAAAAATTGTCCAATCTATAATATCCATGTTACGGGATCCTTGCCATCAAACTTCCTCATATCGATTTTTGGAATATGGTGGGTCTTGGATCCAACATTAGAGTCTATGGAATCATGATTAACATTTCTTTTGTTATCATCATGAGTTTCCTTTACTACCCTTTCAACATTAGTGACCATTTCTTGTAGCAACTTATTCATATTTATCTTCAATTCGTCCATGTTTGTCTTCAAATCTATCTTCAAATCATCCATATTACCTTCTACTCCTTTCTTTAAACCATCCATCTTAGCTTCTACATATTTCTTTAAACCATCCATCTTAGATTTTGTTCCTTTTTGTGCAAGTGACAATTGTTGTACTTGGTCTCATAATTTTGATATATCATGTTGCATTTCTTCCTCTTCTTCATGGGTCATGCTAGAGCTTTTAGGTTGCCTACTAGGTGTTTACATTTTCTTTCCTCGGGGCATCAATTACCAATAATAATGCTTTACTATGCCCTTTGAATTCCTTCAAACTAATTTTTCAAACCAATCTTATGCAAAATTTTTAAAAAACTACACACCTTTTTTCACTTTGTAGGAGCCTGATATTGAATCTGATGTATCTCTGTAATTTGGGATCATCCAGTTCTGAATTTACGATCTGTGGTAGCCCTCTGTGTCCTGTTTCCAATTCCACCAGTCTAATCCAAACTGGATTCTCCAAGGAAGAGTTATGTGAAATCTCGCACAGTGACCTGATTATAGACTAGTTCAGTAGAGAGAACTTGTACGACGTGCCACGATTCCCTGTTTCGAGATTTAGCTCTAAAAAATATATAGAAGAAACTATAGTCTGTCCTCTTTCTTCACCTTCTTAGGAAATTTCGATCCAATGCTCAGAGAAAACGTTACGACGATTTTCCCCAGGTCACCTGTTTGGAATGTAATTTAGGAGTCTGCACAAAGCCCAACTTCCTCAGATCATATCTCCGTACATATAGCATAAAAAGCTCTGAAATTTAGACCTGAGATTTAGTGTGATGTATCCTCAAATGGGTTTTTTTTTAAACTTTTGAAACATCGTAGAAACAAAGTTATAGAGAAAATGCCATGATGACCTGTTTGGAGTAGCGAAACCCTAGAATCCAAAGCTCTGATACCAAATGTTATGTAACCATCTCAAGAAAAAGATGGAAAAGATAGATCAACGCCTTAGAATTTAGCCTCTTCGAGGGGGAAACCTCCTTTACATTACATAAATGAACAATTCTTGGATGATTAAATGATAAAACCTCCTTTCTATATATAGGAGTCTAAGGAGTCACAATATAACCCAGCCGACCTAACAATAATAATATAAAGCCACAATAATAACAATAGAGGGATTCTATGGGGCACAGTAATTACAATATGGGGACAATAGGGGCACAACAATATTAATAAGGGGTATAACTACAATAGCAATGGGGTAATCACTAGTATTATAGGGACCCAACACTTCTGCAAGGTGGTATCTATCTGATCGAGAATATGAAGAGGTTCTACTAGAAATTCTCTTTCTGGTTCAACTTGCACATAAATAGTTCATAGTCACAACTTTCTCGAAACAGTTCATGCAAAAGTTATGTATTGGACTTAACTGATTACGTGAATATTTTCCTACCTAATTATATGTTGAGGGTTGTACACATATTTTTCTATCAAGGAAACATGGAAGAAATTGTGGACCTAGATATGGCTTGGTAACACAATCTTATATGCTACCGGTCCAATTCGTTCCAAGACTTGAAAGGATGCATAGTACCGGGGTGCTAACTTGGCACAACCCCTCTATTGTAAGGAAATTTTTTCGGGCTTTGCTCTTAGGTAGAAATGATACCCTAGCTGAAATTATTTGTATGTCTTACCTTTATCTACGTACATCTTCTGCCTCTCTTGGGTAGCCCTTAGATTTTGTTGAACATTCTTAACTGTCTCCTCCATTTCTGCTAGCATGTCAGGGACCAATGTTAGGTTATTGAATTGACTATTCCAATATATGGGCACCCTGCACCTTCTCCCATATAACACCTCAAAGGGGCTCATGTCGAGTGAGTCATGATGCCCATTATTATAAACAAATTCCACTAGGTGGAGATAGCCTTCCCACTTATGTGGTTGTTTCATCACAAACATACGTACACATGTCCTTCAACGCTTGATTCCCTCATTCGATTTATCTATCCATTTGAGGATGGTAAGCTGTACTAAATTGGATTTGGGTACCCAATCCTAAAGATAGGGTTTTCGAAAATGTTGATGTAAATTTTACATCCCTATTAGAAGTTACCACCCTAGGTATTCCGTGTAGATGAAAAATTTCCATCATAAATATGTCTGCAATTTCCATAGTTTTTAAGTGGGTTTGATAGGTATAAAGTGAGCATGTTTTCTCAATTTTTCCACCACCACCGTAATTGAGTCGTGCTACTTCTTGGTGCGAGGTAAGCCGGTGATGAAGTCTAGAGATATGGTCTCCCATTTACAGTTTGGAATTGGCAATGATTGCAACAAACTAGTGGGATGATGTCGTTCCACCTTCACGAACTAACACTCCAAAAATTTGTACAAGTACGCAATGACATTTTTCCTTAACTCTGTGAAAAGATAACCTTTCTTGATCGCTAAAAACATCTTCTGGTATCCTGGGTGGCCAACACATAGTTTCCTATGGAACTCATGCAATATCGATTGTTTAACATAATTTTGTTTAGGAACATATATTATGTTTTTGAAGGTGAGGATATTATCTAAATTTATTTCAAAATCTGATATTTTTCCTTTCAACTAAGCCTTATTTGACTGATACGAAAGAAAATTGTACTCTGGGTCCTTGAGGGAGGCTTCCCTTATGATTTGAGGGATGTTTGACTGTACCTGACTAATTGGGACCTCATAAATACAATGTAATTTCTTGCTTAATGCAATGGCTATTCGATTTTTCTTCCTTTTAAGATTTTTCATTTTGAAATTGAAGTCACTCAAAAATGTTGTCCATCTGGCCTATATAGATGTTTTTGGGAAAACTAGTGTCTTTTCGATCTGCTGGTCCCACTAAGACGGGTAGCTATCTTAGAAACAAACAATCAAAGTAACTTGTGATTTATTTTATGTATGATAGATAAGAGAGAAGCAGAGAGCACCAGCCTGAATCTTTTACTTGGCTCCTTTCTTGTTTCCTCTCTCCCTTGATAGAGCTTGCCACTCCTTTCCTACTTGTCCCACTTTAGAAAATACCTGTAGAGGCAAAGCAACAAAACACCATCAAAGCATAGAGATCTATAATACCATAAACAATGCAGAATTAGAAATACATTAACCATACAATTGCATTCACAAATAAAAGAGAAGATTATGACCCAGCTGTTTGATCTAGCATCATCCTCCCAGCATGAAAGCCCTCTTCACCTCATGAAAAGGAAGATCACTAAACAATACAATGTCTCAAAGAGAAACCAACAATGCTTCCTTAAAAGTACAGAACTCCAGCCTCTAGATCTGTCAGATGAGAGATCCATTTATAGATATTTGCAGAGGGGTGAGTCAGCTTCTGGGTTTTTGATTAGTGTCATTTCACTGATAGTTCTTGTTTCCACTTGGAGATTTGATGATCTCTTACTCATCCTTGGGAAAATTCAGAGAGGCATGTGTGATATGATAAGTTTCTAGAAGATTCCCTGGGTTTCCACTTAGCAAACTGTCTCTACCATTTGTCTACTCTCTCCCATCACACCCCACAAAAGGCTCTTTGAGTATGCATCGCACCCTAAGCATGGAGCAGTTTGTATGGTTCAGTTTTGGCCAGTTCTGAGTAGCTTTTCAGGTGGAACTTCTGGGAAATGATGTAATTAGTTGACCATGGTTCTTTAGGGTGTGAAACAACACTTTTAGGGGTTTAAGAGCCCTTGGTTTATTGACATATATAATTGGGGTTGCAATGCCCAAATATGTCTATAACAAGAGAATTTAAGCTAGACTGGTTAAAGAAATGTTGTTATGATCTGTTAATAGTAGGAATTTCTCCCTCAATAGGCAATGTCACCACATTCTAAGTGCATGGACTACTACTATTAACTCAAGGTCGTAAGCAGAATATCTTCGCTCATACTCCTTCAACTTCCGTGATTCATAGGAAATGACTATTCCCTCCTATGTCAGCACTCTGCGAACTCCTTATTTACTAGCATCCGTGCAAACCATGAAAGAATTTTCTGGATCTGCTAGCTTTATCACGGGTGTAGTGGTAAGTAGGTGTTTTAGTCTTTCAAATCTTTGGTGGAATTCAACTATCCATCAAAATGTACGCCCCTTCTTCTATAGTGAGGTCATTGGGAAGTGATTTTTGAAAATCCTTCGATGAATTGATAATGGTACTCAGCCAAACCCAAGAATGACCTAATATCAACAACATTCCTTGGGACGGTCAATTCCATGATGGTTTTGATCATTCCAGGGTCCACTGCTATTCCCTATGTTGATATAATGTGACCCAAGTACTGGATCTAACTTTTGAAAATGTCACACTTGCTAAATCTAGCATATAACTAATTTTCCTGCATAGATTGCAACACTATACTTAGATGGTTTTCTTGCTCCTCTTGATTCTTGGAGTATATTGAAATGTCATCAATAAAAATCAGTACAAATTTATCAAGATAAGGCTGGAAAACACTGTGCATCGAACTCATAAAAGTAGTTAGGGTGTTTGTGAGGCCAAATGGAAACACTACGGACTTGTACTGACCATAACGAGTTCAGAATGTAGTTTTGCAAATGTCTTCCTCCTTATTCCTTATTTGGTGCTAGCCAAATCTTAAATTGATTTTTGAGAATACTTTGGCTCCTTACACCTAATCAAATAAATCATCAATACGTGGCAAAGGATAATTATTTCTGATGGTAAGTTTATCTAACTAAAGGTAATTGATACATAATATGAAAGGTCTACTTTTCTTCCATACGAACAGTATGGGGGATCCCCAAGGGGACACACTGGGGTGGATATACTTTTTATCCAGAAGTTCTCAAAGCTGCATTTTGAGTTTTTTTAACTCAGGTATGCTCATGCGATAAGGGGCCCTGGATATAGAGGCTGCACTTGGAATTAGTTCAATGGTGAAATCAATATCATGCTTGGGTGGTAATCTAGGAATGGATTTAGGGAATACAATAGAAAATTCCTGAATAACAGAAATATTTTCCAAGGAGGTCATTTTATCTTTGGAGTTCATAAATCCCACCTAGATGGCATATATCTGACAACCTTTCCTGATACATTTTCCTAGCTCACTAGCAGTAATAGTGCACAACTTTGTATTTGTCTTGATTCCTTGAATTTCCTTCCTTTGGCCTGACTCAATGATAAAGCTTATAGTTTCTTGCTTGCAATTGACTAGTGACCGACATCTTTCCAACCAATCCATCCATATTAAAATGTCATATGAATGCAAAGGGAGTATATTAAGGTCTACGTAAATGGGTTGTCCTGAAATTGTTATAGGATAACGTTCTATTTTTGCAATTACTCTCCTTTTTGTCTCGGTGGCTAACTGAACTAACCATGGTTTTGAACACTTACTGCTTTACAGTTGACAACTTTCTACAACCTTAGGACTAACATATCTTAGGCTAGAATCGAGATCAAACAAAATAGAGACAGGTTGCTTAGCAATCATACTTTCACATTCAATCATGGTGGGTTGGTATTCTTCTTGATGGTCATCGAGAGCAACATTAATTCTGGGCATGCTCCTCGCCACTTCTGCAACCGTGGAAGTTTCTTGCATATTTCATAGATGTTCTATCAATTCTTTATGCTAACAATTTTTGCAATAATGGCATCCCCAACAATGCAGAGGTACTTTTGATTGATGGTCACTAATAGATTTATTAACTCCTTGTGACTGTCTATTTTTGGAATATACAACTTTGGGTTGTTTCCTTGTTGGAAATTTACTAAGAGGTTTTTGCTATATATTCATTCCATTAGTGAATTTTGTTTGTTTATTTGGGATCAGGTTCCTTCCCTTCTTGTTCAATCCTCCTATAGGTCCCTCATTTTTTGTTCCAGTTTCTAGTAACAGATGCGAGCTTTTCACACCACATCATCCATGGTTCTTCGTAATCAAAATCAAGCTTCTACTTCATAAAATTAGGTAGGCTACCAGTGAAACTGAATTTTGGCCTTTTCTTCTTGCATATAATGCACATAACGCAATAAGGAGGTGAATTGTTTCACATATTCGTCCATGGTTAAGGTTCCCAATCTTAACTTATGAAATTACTTTTCTTTTTCACCATAATAATGTTCAGTTTAATACTTATCCTTGAAATGATTTTGAAATTCTTTCCATGTCTTAGTGTCAGTATCTTCATCCCTCCATCAGAGATCAAATCCTCTTGTTACATTGCATATTAGGAGTCCCTCCCAGTCAGCTGCATTCCATTAGGAGCATGGATCATCTGACACTAGTGGCTTGTTGTACATTTCCCCTCATGTTCTTTACCTGATGGCCCATTTTTACTCATCAAGGTCATTTGCAGTCACTTTTTGTCTTCAAAATTTGTAAAAATATTTTATAGGGTTTCACTGTCATTAGGTCTATGGTTTAATAAAATAAGTTTTCAAAATGTCCAATAATAGTCAGTAGGCACATGAGGAGGTTCCAGTACCAATAAATTCCATAATCAAGTGCTCAGAGATGTATTTTTCCTCAAAACTCTGTTTAGAGGAAAAGCCGAGTATTTCAAGTTTTATTGTATAAATTGATGTAATTTCATTTCTTTCATATGTAAATCACTTCAGCGGCAACCCTGGTCACTTTCCCATCAGTAGCTCCAATCCCCTACAAAGCAAATAGAAAACAAGTCATTCAGTTCATTGAAAAAACTCAAAAAGTGAAAAACTCAAAAAACCGAGTTAAAAAGTAAAGTCATATTCTAAACATTGTAAAAGTGGGTTTTTATGAATCAAAAATTTAAAAGCTCCTTGTATATAAATTATGTTTTCAATTCAAAAGCTCATTTTCATCCAAGAAGAAGAATTGAAGAAAAGTGAAGGCTGTGTTTGAGCAAAGGGAGAGAGTTTGGAGAAAGACTATCCAAATTCAGAGGCACGGCACACTGGGTGAGAGGCACGGCACATACATCAAGTGCAGTGCATAGGGCTGTGATTTGCAGTGCAAACATGTTCTGCCGCGGTGCACACAAAGGGCACAACGCGTTGGGTTTGAGGCATGGCGCATAGAGTTGCCAAGCCCAATTTCTTCAATAACTCCCTCAAATTTTCCAAAACGTTCAAATCTTTCATTGTGCAAGTAAGTCACGATTTCCTCATTACTAGTGAAGGAGTTTTTCTTCAAGATTTATGGTGGTTATGTGAAGAAAATCAAACCCTACTTTCTTACCATTTCTCAAAAAAACATTGCTTAGGGTTTACACTATCCTTTGACTACCAAGTCCATTATGCCCTTCCCTTACCTTTTCACTCCTTCATTTATTCTCCCAGCTTATTTCCCCATTCCCTAACTCCCATATTCCCAAAAAATCATCTACCCCTATTCCCAATTCCCATTTCCCAAATCCTAACTACAAATCCCCAAACCCTAATTGTTATCCCTAAAACTTACATATTACACCCTAATCCCCTGCTTCCCTAAGAACACCCTGTCCTAACAGTTCCAAAATCCCTCATACCCTCTCCCTCCATAGTCCCTCATATACTTTTCCCTTGGTGGCAGAAAATTAAAAACACCATAAATTTCCTACTACTCATCAAGAAAACACACCCACTAGCAGAGATTTAGTCTGATCCTTCATATGATCATGAAGAGGGGACACATAGTGACACTCCTACAGAGGTACATGCACCAAGGAGGACCCATAAGAGTGGAAAACATGTAGGAGAGGAACCTACTACCCTTGCTGAGCTACAGGCCTACCCTTTCACCATCACATGCTTCCTACATCAATCCTGCTATGAGTTCTGTGAGATGGTTACTAGAGTCCAGTTTCACCATTAGTTGGCCCGTTTGTTTGTGCTTCATTTACATAATGGTTAAGCCACTCTAGCTACTGTAACATTCACTTTAACACCAGAATCTATTTCTCTAGCAATCGGTATTCCTAATATTGGAGAGCAATGGAACAAAAGACAACAAATTGACAGGAAACATTATGAACCATACATCAAGCCCGGGTATTTGAGACAACTCAGTAGATTTTATCCTTTTCGGTACCTGAAAGATTCATATGCTCCTTAATGAAACTGATAATGAAGTTTTTCAGCTGTGAGGGTCGGTTCTCTCGTTTATATGTGTTAAAATTGGTAACTAGGGAAAAACTTGATGTGGGTCATCTTATTCATGGCTGATAATATTTTTATTAGATTCCTCTCATCGAGAGGTGTAGGATTGATATAAAGATCATCTTATTCTGATAAGTATTCATAGAGATATGAATTTATTTTGATTATGGAATTATTATCAAGCCGACCTACAACTCATGTAGGCTTAGAAGCCCAACAGTCGCATCTACTCAAACACCAATGTTGTGAATAAATATAAGAGGAATTTTCCTCATTTTCACTCACACTTCTCATCACATATCTCTCTCTCTCTACTACACAGAAATGTGTCTCTGTCCCACACATGTGAAGCTAAAAGTTGTTGAACCTGAAGCTGCAACTGCAGATCCAAAGATTGACCTACGTAGCGTAGAATATCTCCTCATATAAACTATGCGAAAGGCTCATTTGAACCTCCTCTGAAAGCTGCAACTTTTGGTGGTGGAATGAAGTCAATTCGATGAATGGTTTGCAAGATATCGACTGCCCTACTTTGAAGCCGGAAACTACTAAAGCTGAAGCTGCAACTGCAGAAGTAAAGATTGACCTACGTGGCCTAGACGATCTCCTCATCTGAACTATATTGTAGGTTTATCTGAACCTCCTCTAGAAGCCGCAACTCTTGGTGGTGGAATGAAGTCAATCTGACGGTCGGTTTGTGAGATATCGTTTGCCCTAGTTTGATAATGAAGCCGCTAATTCTGATGCTGCTGATCTAGGGTTTGCTACTACTGATATGAATCAGATTTATTGTCCTATTTCTCTCTGTTGAATTATTGAATATAAAATAATATTTGATCAAAGGGCTTCCCCACATATTGTGGGGTTGTCCCTGGCTAGTCGCCACATCTTGTGTCTCTTGTCTTGGCTTGTTTTCTGTCGATCGTTTAATGTTCTATCTACACTTTACTTTATGTACATGTGATTTCTAATCTGTGGAATATAATAAGAAAAAAGAAATAAACTGTTATAAGCATAGAACAAAGCCCAAGCAAGAGCAAGAGCAAGAGAAATCACCGAAGAGAAGATTGGCAAGGCCATCCTAAAAGAACTATGGGGTCCTCAACACTCTTTCCTGCCGAAGACAAGCTCCATGAGAAAGATGACTATCACGGATGGAAGATATCAATCGATCTAACCCTGGAGGATCAAGGAGTGTTGGTTCATGTGAAAGGCAATATTGCTGAGCCTCCATCAAATGCATCCGCTGCTGCATGGAACAAATGGAAAACTGAAGAAGTCAAAATAGAAGATCATCTTGGACTCTATCGATGAGTCCTTGGTGGCCTACATCTCTGATCTAGACACCTCTAAGGAAATCTATGATATACTGGTGAGTTTATTTAAAGTTAATGACGCAAATCAAGTTTTGTTTCTTAGAAATAAGCTGAGGGAAATCAAGAAGGGTAAAGATGAGAGTATGCAAGGATACTTCTTAAGAATCACTGAGATCAAGAACGATCTCCTATCTATTGGGGAGACTATTACTGATAGAGAAATGAAACTCACAACTCTTCAAGGATTACCATCTGAACGGTACGTGTTCAGAACTACTCTTCTGAACTATAATGTAATTCCTGGTTTCGAGGAATTAATGGCTAGATGCATTCAAGA
This sequence comes from Pinus taeda, assembly GCA_000404065.3. Taxonomy (NCBI): domain Eukaryota; kingdom Viridiplantae; phylum Streptophyta; class Pinopsida; order Pinales; family Pinaceae; genus Pinus; species Pinus taeda. Next base: position 12,192 of record APFE030877935.1, read on the forward strand.
AGAAACAAGGGTAGAAGAGTAGGAAATGCCCTTGTCTAAAGGTCCTCCTCCTACCTTTTCTTCTCATGCTAAGAAGAGAAATAATTCCGGGTCTAAATCGAAAAGAAAGGCTAGATCTAAGGGTGGAAGAAAAGGACGATGTTTCATTTGCAATAAAGCAGGTCACTATGCAAGGAAATGCCCTGATAGAAAGGACTCCCACCATGACGATGATCAAAATAGCTCTCATGGAAATCGAACGGATAGAAAATTCAATAGCAAAGGTAAGAGGAGAGCTGGGAATCGAGGAAGAGGACAACCATTCAATAAGGCTAGAAAGTCCAGGATGTATTAAATGCACCTCACCTCAAAAAGAAACTAGTGTCCATCTCGACAATGGAAGACGAAAACTACAAGGTAACCTTCAGCAATGACAAGGTATGTATATGGAAAAATAATGTTAAAGATGCCTTTAGTCTTGGGATTAATGTTGATTCATTATATCGGGTCGATGGAAGTCTGCTAGGTGTCATGTCTTGTTACACAACTCTTCAGTCTGAACTTTGGCATCGAAGGGTTGCCCACCTTCATTACAAATTTCTACCCGATGTAAGACATATGGTAACAGGGATGCCTGAATTCCAAGTAGAGAAAGAAGGTGTATGTCTAGGATGTGCCGAAGGAAAGCTCAAAAGGGGACCATTCCCCTCAAGCTATGTCCAGGATATATTATAGTTGATTCACTTAGGCATATCTGAGGCTAGAATTAAGAGGGAGACTACTACACCACATACTCCTGAGTAGAATGGTGTGGTGAAAAGGAAGAACCGTACGATTGTGGAAACTATCACTATGGGTAGATGATGTAACAATGTCTGATGTGGAGGAACCCGTGGATCTTATTTATCCACCTAAGCCTTCCCCTTCTAGGAAGAGGCATTCATGGCTTAGGGGCCTACTTGATGATGCTGAAGGACATGCTGCACTCCGACGAACCTTTCATGAAAGTAAGAAACCTATCAGGTATCAGGGATACCTAACCATCATGAGCACGATCATACAAAATGAGCCTTCATCATTCTCAGGTGTCGTCAAGCATTAAGTATGGAAGGATGCTATGACCATAGAGTATGACTCTATTATGGAGAATGATGTCTGGGAAGTATCTCCCAGACCTTGGACAAGACATTTGTTACTTCCAAATGGCTTTACAAGATAAAGCATGCAGCCGATGGAAGTACGGAAAAGTATAAGGATCATTTTTTTGCTCGTGGTTTCTCCGAGAAGGAAGGTATAGACTATGATGTGATATTTGCACCTGTTGCCAGATATATGACCATCTGCTCGATCATAGCCCTTGCCACTTCACAAGGATGGAACCTGCATCAGATGGATGTCAAGACCATGTTCTTGCACGGTTCGATCATAGAAGAGGTCTATGTGGAGCAACCCGAAGGATTTGAGATTTATAATAAAAAATATCATGTATACAGGTTGAAGAATGCTCTCTATGGGTTGAAGCAAGCACCCCGAGCATGGTATGAGAGGATCGACAACTACTTGATGAAGTTGGGATTCACTAGGAGTGAAGCCGATCCTGACCTTTACTTTAAGGTTGAAGATGATAAATGTCTCATACTGGTGTTATATGTGGATGACCACTTTCAAACAGGTGCACACTCTCTCATTCAAAAATGTAAGAGGGAGTTGGCTTCTGAATTTGAAATGAAGGACCTAGGACTGATGCACTATTTCCTAGGACTTGAAGTGTGGTAGAAGCCAAGGGAAATTTTTCTATCTCAAGGAAAATATGTGGTGAAGATTCTAAAAATATTTGATATGGTGGACTGCAAGCTTGTGACTACCTCAAGGATCTCAACTTTTAGAGGTTATATGGTAGTGATGTCGGACCAGATTTGGGAAATGCCTCTGAGTTTCATAAACTCATTCGCATTGATGTTCTTAGTGAACCTCCATCCGAACATATGTTTTGCAGTTAGCATTGTGAGCTCATATTTGGTTGAGCCTCACTAGATTTGTGCCAAGAATCTTCTGAGATATCTTTGTGGCACAATGGGTTAAGATACACAGCCAGAGATGTGAGACTACTTGGATACACTTATGTTGATTGGGCAAGCAGTGTGGTGGACCGTAAGAGCACCTTCGGGTGTTATTTCACCTTGGAATCTACTTCCATATCCTGGGTCAGCAGGAAGCAGAAGTTGGTGGCCTTGAGAACCACTGAAGCAGAGTATATTGTTGCTAGCATGGCCTCCTGTGAGGCAGTCTGGTTGTGAAAGCTCTTCAGTGAGCTGTTTGGATTTACATTGGGCACCACTGTGATTCTTTGTAACAACCAGAGGTGGGATTTGATTATTGAGGAATCCCATATTCTTCGATTGCTCCAGTAGATAGACATCATCTGGGATATGGCAAGTCGATGAGTAGGGAGGCTCCATTCCATTAAGATGATGTACAGGTCAATACACCTTGTCAAAGCCCCGAGGAAAGATCTAATCTGTGATTTTCCCAAACGACTTGGAGTCATCAAGAAACCCTTGTACAAGGGTCCTGCATGTTGTATACATTGAGCTCTGGGAGCTCTGAGGGCTTGTGGTTCTTACTGGAATAACATACGACCATAGGGTGACTCACCCTCCCCTGGTGGTGCATACTGGAACAAGATAATTCGCTCTCTTGTGGGACAAGATGGTTCACTCTCTTGTGGAAGAGGATGATTCGGTCTCCTATGTAGCAGGACGATTAGTTCTCCTGTGAGGCCTCGATTGATGTGTTCTCCATGGAGATTGTAGCAAGATTGATGTGTTCTCCTGTGAGGCCTGGATTGATGTGTTCTCCATGACAACCTGGATTGATGTGTTCTCCATGGCGATTGTAGCACAATTGATGTGTTCTCCTGTGAGGACTGGATTTATTAGTTCTCCTGTCGAGGCATCCTACCCATGCAGTCTGGGACTCATGGGAAGTAACTCTCATCTGATCAATGAGAAGGGAAATGAAGTTAGGGACCATAATAGTACCAATGGACACATCGTTGTATCTACCGTACTCCCTATGCTAGGATGACCTCCATTGATCTGGGATCAATGATATTGGTCTGGGACCAGTGGTAGGAGTTGTACCATACTTAACCGTGACTTTGGGTCGGTTGAGACTGGTCTGGGACCAGTGGTACATACTCCGAGACTGACTTCGTGTTAGTGTAGTACTGTTCTGGGACTAGTGAGAGTGGTACATACTATGACGCTGACTTCGGGTCGGTTGAGACTGTTCTGGGACCAGTGGTACACTCTCTGAGACTACGATACTCATCTGGGACCAATGGTAGGAGTTGTACCATACTATGACGCTGACTTCGGGTCGGTTGAGACTGGTCTGGGACCATTGATACATACTCCGAGGCTGACTTCGTGTCAGTGTAGTACTGGTATGGGACTAGTGAGAGTGGTACATACTATGATGCTGACTTCGAGTCAGTTGAGACTGGTCTGGGACCAGTGGTACACTCTCTGAGACTGCAATACTGGTCTGGGACTAGTGGTAGGAGTGGTACTTACTATGAAGCTGACTTCGGGTTGGCTGAGACTGGTCTGGGACTAGTGGTATGCACTTTGATATTGACTTTGAGTCAGCGGAGGAAGATACTGGTCTAGGACCAGTGGAGTTGTAGTCACTATGACGCTGACTTCGGGTCGGTTGAGACTGGTCTGGGAACAGTGGTACACTCTCTGACACTACAATACTGGTCTAGGACCAGTGGTAGGAGTGGTAATTACTATGAAGCTGACTTCGGGTCAGCTGAGACTGGTTTGGGACCAATGGTACATACTCTGAGACTGACTTTGAGTTAGTATGATACATCTTTGATCATTTCTTCTTCTTCATAATTCGGACAAAAGCAGAGCAGAATAAAACAATGCAAGAGCAGAGTAGAATAGAGCAAAACAGTACCAATTAGTACAGGGCAGAACAAGACAAAGAAGAACAGGAAGAATAGAGTAGAGCAGGGCAAGAGTCAGGCTTTATGGGGCAGCGCATTTGGTGGATGAATAGTAGTGACCGATAGACAGATTGCAGATGAAGTTCTCCCTAGTTGAGAGGGACTGTTAAAATTGGAAACCAGGGAAAAAATTGATGTTGGTCATCTTATTCATGGCTGATAATATTTTTATTAGATTCCTCTCATCGAGAGGTGTAGGATTGATATAAAGATCATCTGATTCCGATAAGTATTCATGGAGATATGAATTTATTTTGATTATGGAATTATTATCAAGCTGACCTACAACTCATGTAGGCTCAGAAGCCCAACAGTTGCATCTATTCAAACACCAACGTTGTGTATAAATATAAGAGGAATTCTCCTCATTTTCACTCACTCTTCTCATCACATATCTCTCTCTCTCTACTGCACAGAAATGGCTCTCTCTCTCACACATGTGAAGCAGAAAGCTGTTGAACCTGAAGCTGCAACTGCAGATCCAAAGATTGACCTACATGGCCTAGAATGTATCTTCATCTGAACTATGCTATAGGTTCATTTGAACCTCCTCTGAAGGACACAACTTTTGGTGGTGGAATGAAGTCAATCCGATGAACAGTTTGCAAGATAACGACTGCCCTAGTTTGAAGTTGGAAACTGCTGAAACTGAAGCTACAACTGCAGAAGTAAAGATTGACCTGTGTGGCCTAGAAGATCTCCTCATCTGAACTACATTGTAGGTTCATCTAAACCTCCTTTGGAAGCTGCAACTTTTGGTGGTGGAATGAAGTCAATCCGACGGTCGGTTTGTGAGATATCGTCTGCCCTAGTTTGATAATGATGCTGCTAATGCTGATGCTGCTGATCTAGGGTTTGCTACTGCTGATATGAATTAGATTTATTGTATTATTTCTCTTTGCTGAATTATTGAAGACAAGAGAAGATTTGATCAAAGGGTTTCCCCACACATTGTGGGGTTTGTCCCTGGCTAGCCGCCACATCTTGTGTCTCTTGTCTTGGCTTGTTTTCTGTCGATCATTTAATGTTCTATCTGCACTTTACTTTATGTACATGTGATTGCTAATCTGTGGAATATAATAAGAAAAAATAAGTAAATTGTTATAAGCATAGAACATACCATAACTTAACAATATGCCTATCGTATCAGGTTGTTGATACACGTTACCAGGGTGAGAATGATGAATCTCCCCTACTTCATGTGCTGAAATATTGAGAAGATGACCACCCTAGTACAACACAAGACTCCTTAGCAGCAGTTCAACATTATTTATCACTTTTCTCTCATTAAAATTGTGGTCATCCATCAGCTTGGTTTGCAGGGCATCACTTGGGAGGACTTCATTTCTCGTGAGTTTTTCAGAGCTCCTCAGGGACCTCTAGAGGTTTTGCATGAGACAAGTGAACCTTCATATTAGCAAGAAGGTCGTGAGACATAGACCGTCAGTATGCCGATGTTCGTCACATATCAAAAGGGCACCAGATGGTTGTTCCTAGTAGCAAAGCGAGTATTATCTTCACCTGGCGTGGAAAGGGTCTTGCTTCCTTCATCGGCCTAGTAGGTTCAAGACAAACGCAAGAGGCCATTACAAGATGAGGGGCCTTTAGGTGAGCAGGAGACTGATTTCATTCTCATTGAGGACGATGATATGGATTTGGGCCCACAAAGCTCAAAACTCAAAGAGGTCATCCAAGTGCAACAGGCAGATATCAATGCTTTGTCCCTCAACGTGGAGAGGGCTAAGTGGATAATAAAGTACCTAGAGCAAAGAAACAAATAGCTTGAGGATCAGCAAGCAATTATAGAGTTGCAAAGCATATGGGAAAACCATCAAGCTGCCAAAAGGAGGAAGGTGAAGCTGACTTCACTTGAGTAAGAAATCAATGTCGATCGAGAATCATGGCTTGAAAGAACTAATATCCACTTAGAGAGGTTGTTAGAGAATACCAATAAGGAGAAGACATTGTTGAGGCATATGGCTTATCATTACATGGTCAGAAACAAAGTCTTCAAGGCAAGAATCACGAGCTTAAAGGAAAAATTGAAGAGGGCATCAAGGAGGCGAAAGGAGCATGATAGACTTCAGATATTGGCTAAGGCTTCCTTGGCCCAACACAAATATTGATGAAGGAGACTCAGGCCAAATTTCAAAAAATTTGGGACACTTTTTGCATTTTTGGAATTTTTGGCATAAGAAACAGAGTTTTCTGCTCTATGCGTTGCGTCACCTGGTGCTCGCTTTTGATAGGAGCCTGCAAATGACAAAAACTCAACATTTCTAGATTTAGCATAAAAATATATGCTTTCCCACCAATGGCCAAGAAATTTTGACAGGTTTTGAGCCCTCAAAAAGGTCAAAAACACTCAAAAAATGACCTTACTGCCCCTATTTTGACACACAGGAAGCAGTGCTGGGAGAACTAAACTTTGAAGGGGAAAATGGAGGCAGGAAGCAGTGTTGGGAGAACTAAACTTGGGTTGGAAAGTAGACAGGTAGAACTTTCGAACAATTACACTTGGAGAAAATTTGGACACCAGGAAGGCCTCCAAAAGTGACTACAAACAGGCGCTAGGCATAGGGAAATCAACGCGGCGCATTGGGTAAATTTTGCTCAGTTTGACCAAGAATGCTCTGTTTTTCGCCGAGCTTTTGGCAGTTTGACTCTTTCTCCTTCTTAATGTCAAACTTGTTATGTAATTGCATGTAAATGGATGGATCGTGATATAAATATGTCAAATTTTCACTTATGGAGGTAGATTGATCTATCAAAAAGTTGTTTGAAACTGAATGAATCAGTTCCCTAGTTTCTAGAGGCAAGTTGTTCCAGTACCTAATTTCTAGTTCTTAGTTTAGAATTAGTTGGAACAGCTCCTAAAATTGTGAGCTCGACCCCTAGAGGCTAGGATGAGTTATGGTTTGTCTATATTTTGTGATTTTTCAGTCATTAGCATGGTTGGTTTTTTGAGAAAGCAAGGAGCTTCATTGTATACTCATATCAGCATTTTGGGTAAGGAATAAAGACCAGGGCTTGCTGCACTCTTTGGGATTCATGTGGCATTTTTTTTGGTACAGTTCTTTCTTCTGTATTTGTGAATTTAATTATGTGTGATGTATGTTATCATCAATCTTGTTTCTTCTTAACTAAATCAAACAAGAGTGAAGGTAGAATCCTTTGAAATTGCAGTGCTTTACCTAGGGTTTGCTTTAGTCTTTTGATGTTTTCAGCTGTTTGAAGAGGATGCATGGCTTTTCTTGCCCTCTTCAGCTCCTCACCTATCTAATCTCTCCATCTCATTTGATTTTGAAGTGCCAAAATCAGTTGCCTACCTTGCCCAATTGAGATCTCTGCAAGACTGAGCCTCATTCCCTACACCCAAAATTTGCCTTTCCATTGGAACCAACAAAAGCATCATTTTATTCAATAAAACTCATTTACACACATACCTAGCCTAAAATTAGTCAGCATATTAGTCATCTTGAGCCCTCATTGATCATATCTTGCTAAGATTGACCAAAAAAGAGAGCCCTCTCCCGACCTAGTAGGGTTAGCTACTAGGTTAAGCATGGTTTGATGTTGTCCTAAATCCTACCTTTCTCGGCCTGAGGTAGATTTAGGCTCTAACATAGTGGCAACCATACTAGGGAAGAAATTGTTTGTTTGTTAGTGTTCTTCGTTTTATAAACTACAGATGAAGTCTGAAGATTAGCCAGGTAGCCTTCCCCAACTTGGATCACCCTTAATAGAAAGCCCCAACATCCATTATAATGAACCCGATACTCGAAACGACATAACTCCAAAGCTAGCCGTCGTAACTTAGAGGGTACTATAAGACTGGACCTGGGCCATGCTTTGTATACGTAGAGGCCGAAATCACTTCTCTTCCAGAGGGAGCAGTGAGATTTTCTTGCTTTTGATCTCACTCTGTGTATCCGGAGATATGGGATATGGAATATAGGGGCGGGAAGCCGTAACTTAGTTAGCCTATAATTGCTCGAAGACCCAGCATCCATGACCCACCGGTTATTGATGGCCCGCATCCATGACCCGCCTATTGATCAAAATTGCTCGACGAATAGGAAAAGCTTCTGCTTTGCATTAGCGCAAGTAGATAAAAGCTACTTCAGTCAATCTCTGGTCTAGTCTTATAAATGAAATATCTAACTTGCAACTCACCCCAGTACATCTGATAATTCTAAGCTTTTGGATGATAAGTTTAGAATTTGATAGGCAAGCTGCTAATGTCCATTTCATTTCTTGAAAATAGTAACACATTGGCTTCCAGAAGATATACCAGAGAAATCCAGATCCTGATCCTCCTCCTATTTATGAAAATCTCAATCTTATTCCAGGAATCCTTCGTCAAGAAAGCTCTGTAATTCCCGTGTTCAAATCTCATTCATGCCTTGTGGTTTTTGAGTACCTCGAAGATTTTGAGTTTGAAAAACAGTTTGATTTGTCGCTATTTTAGACTAAATCTGGAAGTGTTGTTGGTTCTACTATCCTTAATCTAGAGTTTGTCAAAGATCTTGAAACTAAAAAGGCCAATAAATCAATTGATGATTATATCTTGAAACACCTCCAAACTTCAATCGTGGCTTCGAACATCGCTGACTTCTTAGAAATTGCATCTGCAACCCTTGGGTCCTCTGTGATTGCATCTAGCTATGGAATTCCCACCAAAACTCTTTTCATTCCCACCATCCCTATGAACCTTCTATCTCTGATCAAAAGTCTGCAGTGGTGTCACCTCCGTCCACTCCTTCTACCCCTCAAACATGCAAAATTTCTTTGCTTCCACACACACCTCCTCATATATCCCATATATCAGTTGCACCCACTCCCCCAACATCCCCAAGACCGACTGCAAATCCACCAAGAGTAATGGCCGCTTGTTTTGCACCCCTTGTATTGCCTCAAAATTTAGATGATATGCCCGCCGATTATCAAAGTATAATTCCATTATTTGATGGCACTCCTCACAGTGTTACAACTTAGCAACATGTGGAGAGGATGACAGATTTCTTCGACCTTCATGAAATTGATGTGGAAAATGTGACAATGAGACTATTTGTACAAACCTTTGGTGGTGAAGTGAGGAAATGGTTCAGAGCTTTGCCAGCTGCAAGTATCACTACATTGGCCAATCTGCAGAGACAATTCTTGGATTGTTGGTGATCCGGATTTAAACAGGAACGCAATAAAATACAGAGATAACCATATACACAAAGATGCAGCGGAAATAATAC
>APFE030877939.1:0-61927 GCA_000404065.3 Pinus taeda
ATGGAGATTTCATTGTCTATCTCCAAACCCAATCCTTTCGGCCTGAACTTTCAAAGTCAGAGCGTCGAAAAATTCGGTTTCAATCCCAGCAATTTAAAATCATTGGAGATACTCTTTATCGCAGGGGGGCAGACTTAGTTTTTCGACGTTGTTTAACTCAGGAGGAAGCTGAAAGGGTGTTGAATGACTGTCACTCTGGAGCGTATGGCGGTCATATGTCTGGGTATGCCACTGCCCAAAAGATATTGCGCGCTGGCTACTTCTGGCCGTCTTTATTCAAAGATTGTATTACTGCGGTCCGAAAATGCCACAATTGTCAGATATTCGATCGAAAGATGCGCGCACCACCTGCTCCTCTCCACCCTATAATTACCGTCGGTCCATTCGCCAAATGGGGTATCGACTTCATCACTTGTAACCCTCATTCGGCCGGGGGGCATGCGTATATCATCCTTGCGGTTGATTATTTTACTAAATGGGCCGAGGCGATGCCTACATTTGAGGCAGATGGTAGAACAGCGGCAATTTTCGTTTTCAATCATATTATCGGTAGGTTTGGTGTCCCACAAGCAATCATTACTGACCATGGACGTCATTTTCGAAACGTCATGATGAAAAAACTTACAGACCAACTTGGTTTGCGTCACGATAGCTCAACTCCTTATTATCCACAAGCCAACGGTCTGGTTGAGTCAATCAATAAAGTTCTACTTGTCATGATCCGACGAATTATTGGTATTCATCGGTTGAACTGGCATAACATGTTATTTTCGGCGCTATGGGCATACTGAACCTCAGTGAAAACATCGACATGGTTCACTCCTTTTCAGCTCGTTTATGGCTTGGAAGCTGTGTTACCCATTGAATGCGAAATCCCATCACTTCAGATGGCTATCAAATTACTCCCAGCTACATCCAAAGAGGAAAAGCGTCTATTATACTTAGCTAAATTAGATGAGACTTGTCGCGATGCCGCATTGGCAATCGAGACTCATGCGAAGCGAATGAAAGCTCAGTATGATAGAAATGTGACCCCTCGAAAATTTTTCGGAAGGAGACCTAGTGCTTTTATATGATCAAGCCAACGATAAACTAGGTGCTGGAAAATTCGTCCCGATGTGGCATGGGCCCTACATTGTCAAGCGAAAGCTAGCAAAGGGTGCATATGAGCTAGTTGATTTTGATGGGGACTCTTTGGGTAAACCCATAAATGGACTTTACCTAAAGAGGTATTATGCTTAAGTACGGGGTATGGAGAATCATTAGTTAGATTAGATTTTTCCTTTCTAGTTAGGTCTTCTTTCTAGCTCGAGTGTTTATTAGTCTAGACAGTGTACTTAGCTTAGAGAGTGTGATTTTTCGTCATTATTCTAGCTTATCTTGGTTTTACTATTGATATTTCAGATGTCGATGCCTCTCCAAACATACATTGGATTTGCTGATGGCGCTTGTCGTAGCACACGGAATATCTCTTCCGCAGCTTGGGTTATCTATTCGCCCTCTGACGAGTTAGTTTCCATGCACGGGGTAAGCCTCGGTCAAACAACAAACAACATTGCGGAATACAGTGCAGTGATTGAGTTTATTGTCTGAATCTATTTCATTCGGGATTCGGCGTTTGATTGGTTGAGGTTTGGATTCAGAACTTGTTGTACTAACAGCTTTAATCGTTTTTATGCCATTAGAAATCCTGTGTTATTAAATTTTTTTTTTAAGGTGCGTCTCTTGGAACGTTGAGTTTTGATTACATTGAATATCAGCATATTCCAAGGTCTCTAAATACATTAGCAGATGCCAAATTGCTTCTCGCGAATTAGATAGACATTTGAGATAATTGTAAATTTAAAAAACATTTAATCATACATGTGACAAGATAAGCCGGTACAATGATATATATATATATAGATAGTGTCAAAAAATATACATCGTCCTCGATCATAGGTTGAAAAAACACCTTATGATCAGCAAAAATGATAAGTACAAAAGTCAAAGTGTGACATAAGTCTACAAAAGTGATCATCCAATCACTGGTGGTGATCTCTGTTGGATACCTATACCAATAGGTTTCATATTTCATGATTGGCAAATATAAGTGCCAAATATGCTCCATTTTGCTGCCACAAAGGTTCCATATTTACAAAGAAAAGAAAAGGTGTATCTAGGCCTGCATATTCACAAAAGTCTATGGATGACCCAACAGCCTAATCTGGATCATGCCATGTTTTCAATTTATGTTGTAGAATAGAGAATGATATCTGTCCAAACTGTTTAATCTTGGCAGATCAGTAGCTAGGTAGAGAAACTAAGGTTCCCAACTGCTTAATCTGGGACCTTGCAAGGAATAAGGGTAGTGTTAAATAGGAAATGAAAGCAAAAAAGCCAATGAAAAAGAAAAGGGCATTTAAAGGGTTTGCAAGTCCAAGTGCACCCTCCAAGAAGAAACAAAAAATGTTAGGTGAACTAGTTGGGTAGGTAGATGAGGTTGCAGAAATGATGTTTCTTCAAAGGCCAAAGTTGCTAAGCAACATCCAAATGTACAATATAGTGGAGCATGACTAACTTCCTCTCCCATATGTATACTACTCATTACTAACACCCCTTCATGGATTGGTTGATAAGGCAAACTCAAGATCTTGTGATGGTACTTATGGCCTTCAAAAGCCACATTTTTTGTGTAAAACTCTTTTCATTTTCATCTACTCTTGACCCCCAGATATTTTCAAGAAAACATATTGGCACTAGCCCTCATCCATCTGTTCCCTCCATATTAACAACTAACTCTACTACTTAGCTCCCTATATCCCATTATCCCTACTATTATAACACCATGGTGTATAAACCCCCCATTGTATAAGTATTTCCCCCTGGTACTATAGCCATAATCTTCACTCCCTGGGAATTGAGTTAACATCTGGTTAAGGTCAAGAACCCATGTTCCACCTTTTCTGCCATCTCAACCTGTTTTCCTACCCAAAAGTTCCATGTTGGCCTTAAAAAACCCTTGAAGAAAACCTTTGAATCCCCTAAAAAACCACCCAAGGGAGGAAGCATTATGGACATACCCTCCTCCCGCCTTATCCTAAGGTCGGGAGCCAGCTTATCTTTTTTTCGTTGTATAAAATCCACCGGACCCCTTTTCCTATAGCTCTGCCTTCACAAAACTTTGTACCCAAATTTTGCATAAAACCCGCAAATGTCACATTTTTCTAAGGTTGGTGGACCAAATTACTTTTGTAAAGAAAATCATGAAAAACCCCCGAAAATCATTTATCACATGGACGGGCCCGCCGGTCGTGGATTGCCGAAAAATATAATTTTTTAAACCTGCCCGCTGGCCGCTATCTCTCGTGCAGATTATTCGTCCGATGACCGTTCGATGGCAGCTGTCCCAGATCTACGGCATGCAACGATTTCGGGAAAACCCGACGTCCGACAATTAATAAAGACAGGTGTTATAACCCGTGCAGGTTGATCGCCCGACAGCCGTCAGATCGCGCGCCCAAGAATCAACGGCTCACATCCATATCGGAGGGTCCCCGACGTCCGACAGATACCTTCCGATATCTGTCAGACGCTTAGGTCACGCGGGGACAGTTGTCACACCCAAAGTCCATCGGAGCCCCCTCTGACAGATTCTTTGTCGTGCAGGAGGGGTCCCGATATGGCGACACCTGTCCCGTCCACGTCCTCGTCCTGCTGCCATGCACGTCATCACCACGTCCGCTCACCTCGTCCCTCATTCGCCCACCTGGCCACCACCTCATCGTCCCCGTGGACCGGTCTTAGGCTACCACGTCACCCGATGACGTCCTGCTGACATCATCCAACCCGGGCCCTCATGCTGACGTCATGCTGACTTCATCCAAAAAGGCGCGCCAATAAGCTATAAAACCATATTTTACGTTTTTTTCGCCAATTTTGTCATTTTTCTGAGAAAAGCGCTGCTCTGCTGTCTGCATGCACTCCACGACGACTGTTCTACCAGCCACCCTACGACCATTTGCAAGAGCTCAGAGCGCTAACCCAGCTGCTACCTCATCCCAAGCTACTGTTAAACAGGTATTTGAGTCTTCGTCCTCCTTCGAACTGGTTTTTTCATAATTTCTTGTAAAATCCACCATAAGCCGCCATAAAATTGAAATTCCACCAAGAAACCAACTACACCCCACCTCTATTGGACCGTTTAGAGTTGAAACACAGTGGCGGAGACCTCATTTAGACTTCAATTCTGTTAAAACCCTGCCCTATTCGCGCAATCGTGAACTCACTGCATTGCTCCCAAATAGTCAAAGAAAGTCTGTCAGACTGCATAAAGGCCTCCTCAGAGAGTTCAAACACTGCTGTATCTGACTTTGCACCAACCCTGTTGGTTTCTGTCCCCTCAATCTCACTATTTCAATTGGCAAACCCGGCATCTCAAGAAACACCTGAGGTAGACATGGATACCCTTGCAGGACCAGCAGCCCTCAATGTTACTCCCTTGAATGCTCCTCAGAGAGAGCTAGACTGGCAAGACTTTGCTGATTTAGACTACCAGATCTCAGAAGATGCCCGCTCCAGATGCACATTCCACATTCATCTGCTAAATGAATTCAGGGCTAGGCACAGGGATGGAACAGATATCCTAGGCATTTGGGAGTCCTCCCTCCCAACTTTTAAGATGCCCCAAGTCAAGCAGTTCCCTGACCTCATTTACTTATGTGCTAGCTATTATGATCCAACACAGAGGGCTGTAATGAATCCTCAAGGTGAGGTTGTATTTTACACTACCCCTCAGGCCATCAGGGATATGGTCCAATTCAAAACTCAAAGGAAACTGATTCCTTTATCCCTGCTGGACCTAATCAATCAAGGGGCCAAGATACTCACAGAGGCAGAGATCCTGAAGTTAAACGAACTATTCATTCAGAAATCTGATACAGTGCTACACCCTCCCATTTTTGATGGCTACTTGAATCAACTTGGCCTGGACCTGGCCTACATGATAAGCTCAGTACTGGGGTATAAGTCAATGGAATTCATAGAGGAAACTGTGCTAGTCATGATGACAATGTTTTCCCCTGGTAAGGCCCCCATCTGCTATGACTATGCCACATATATCTCTGACAAGATTCATGAGCAATTCTTGAACTTATCCAGAGAGAGAGTGTTCAGATACACTTCATACATTTATCATCTTATTCTCTATCACCAACATGAGAAATTCTCTTTTGAAATCAAGAGAACTTATGCAGCAGGAAACCCAAGATCAGTGGTGTACTGGAGCTCAATCTTCCATGTCCCTGCATATTCACCCTATACCTACTGTGAGTTCATAGATTTGTTCATTCATCCAGCCCTATCTTTGTTCATGACAGAACCTCCTCCAAGACTCACTGATGAAATGCAGAGAATTCTGCAACTGTCCACTGCCTACGGCATAGGAGACTGGTATTTCTACCAACATCACACCGTGATTAGGATATATGGGTGTGAGTTGCGGCCTTTCAGGCTACCCAGATTTGTGCCCATGAGGCTCTTTGCCCTGGAATACTTCAGACAATTCGGCAATGCCGATCAGATCCATTTTGTAGGGAAAGGCAAGAAGGCACAACTCAAAGTTAAAAACCAATTGGGGCATTTTGTTCTAAACAAAAGAGAAGGGTGGATAGAGGCAGATAGGATACTGGAAGGCCTTGGCCTAACACAAAGCTTCCTTTGGAAGCCCTATGACCCCAACGACTTTATATCCCTGAGGAGACAAAGATATAAACTCTCCAGCTATGAGCATGAGAGCATGTTCCACATATCAAGACATGCCAACCAGCCAAAGTGGAAGAAAAACACCTTGATAGAGCCTGTGTCTCAAGAAGAGCTAGTTGAGAGGGCTAGAAGACATTTGTTGAAAATGGCTGACTTGGAATGTCCTTCTCAGGTGCCTGCTCTACCAAGTTCTCACACAACAGCACCAGCTTCCTCATCTGCAACACAACAAGAGGCAGCACAGACTTCAGATCAAGGACAGAGCAAGGGAAAAGAAATGGAAGAAGCAGAGGGCCAACAGGGCCAACAGGGCCAACAGGGCTATCAGCAGCAACCCAAGCAACAACAGCAACAAACTGATCAACAGGATCAGGAGAAACAAAGAGGAGAAGGCCAAGCAGCCACTCAAGAAAAGACAACCAACATGGCGCCTCCTAGACAGGATTCTAGGGTAGACTCCTCTGTCCTGCAAACCCCTCAGAGAGAGGACACCAGCAGAAAAAGAGAGAGGGAGACCCCTCTCACAGAAGGACTAGATAAAAGGCAGAGGCTCAACCCTTTCTCGGAGGAAGAAATGCAAAGCCTAGAGACCTCTGCCAGCTCCTTGCATCAGGAGCAAGATAAGACAACACTTGGGGAGGTCAGCTCCTCAGGACAACAGCAGAATACAGCTGCAGGCATAAAGGAGCAGTTCAAAGACGCCAAAAGGAGGAGTGAGCCAATCAAAATTCGGCTCTATAATCATTTGTTGAATATGGCTCCGGCAAACCAGCAAAGGCTAATGGCTGCCTTTGATGTGCAAGAAGGAAAAATGACTATGAGCCATTTTGCCCCTACAGTGCAGCAACCCCAAACAGCTGCAGATTATATAAGGACTAATCTAGAAGTCCTTTCAAAAGACATCCACCCCATAGACCAAATTGAACTACACAAGCAGACGGGTGAGATGGTCTATGCCACTTTGGCAGATAAGACCTTGATCAATTATAGGCTGCAAAATAGCTTGAATAACGTTGCAGCTCAGCTTGAGTTGGAGAGGGCATCCTCTCAAGCTAAGGACAACAGGATCAAGGCATTGGAAGAAATCATCATAGAGTTTGGGCATGACCCCAATGACGTTAAGGCAGTACAGCAAGTCCTTAAACTGAGGGATGCAGACATGGCTGCAATTAAAAAGAAAATGAAGATCCCCCCAACTCTACATCCACAAATAGATGAAGTTGCCCAACAGAGGCAAGAAAAGGATGCAACAACATTACTAATGACTCTATATAAAGAACTGATAGACACACAGCAAAAGCTGCAGGACACAGAGACCACACTAGAAGCAGCACTACAAGGGAGAGAAACAGGGCAATCCTCCAAGCTGCCCACAGAATCAACAGATCTTGAGGAAACCCCTCAAGATACCATCCCCCCAAGGCAACAGGCACCAGAAACAGCACCAGCCACTACAGCGCCAGTCACTGCAGCACCAACAACAGAACAGGCTGAGAGCCTAGACATGCTGAAGCTAAGGCAGGAAATTCAGGTACTAGAGTCTCAGATGACAGAGCTCAGTCAAGCCAAGGACAGCCTAGCTAAGATAAATGAAAAATATGATAAGTCTAAGCAAAAATGTGGCTGAGAGGGAGAGAGAAGTGAAAGCTCTGAGGAAAACAATTGCAGAGCTAGAAAAGGAGCTCAATTTTGAGAAAGTGACAGCAGAGCTCAAGCAAGTGATTTGGACTGCCATTGGACAATCAATAACTAACCAATGGGAGTACATTGATGCTATATATGAGCAAGTAGGACTCATTGGCAGGGCAAGGAAAGAATTACACAGAGCAAGAAATTCCCTAGGCAACATGGCCGACCTTGCCCCTAAGATGATTGAAGTGCTAAATTATAGGACAAGTTCCCAGTTGGTGAAAATGGGAATTGGAAATAGAACTGAAACCATATCTATGATCAAAAGGGTCACAATAATGAAAAATTTAATCCAGACCCTGGACAGGAGAATCCAGGATATGCAGGCAGATATAAATAAGTTTCAGAATAGGTTCTTCGCCCTGCAGGACAGAGGGCTTCCTAGTTTGCTAGAATCAGGGAAGTTACTCTCTCATGAAAAATATATCAAGAGGGTAAGTGCTTTTGCAGCAATTCAGATTGCTGAGACACCAGGGACATCTTCATCAGGCCCAATAACAGGAAAAGCTCTTTTTGAAAAATTAGATAATTTATTTTTTATCAAGAATGAAGTGTCACATCTGTTTGATGAGCCTCCCCATTTCTACAAGTATACAGAGGCTGATGAGACCTTAGGGTCAATTTTGAAACATCAGCTTCCTCCTCCAGATACATGGCAAGATTTAATAAGGTTACTTTTGAACCAAAGTTGAAAGATTAAATCTTTTTCAGCACAAAGTCTATATTACATATACAGGTGGACAAGAAGCCATGACAGCAAGCATGAAGAGGCTGAGCCAACTCAGCACAGGTACTCGATCACAGCAACAGCATCAGCAGGAACAGGTGGCAGGGCCAAGAAGACGCAAAAAGTAACAAGCGCAGAGCACTTCTGCAGTTATGATAAAGCCGCACAGCTGACTCCGCAATGCCCAAAGGTCAAAACATTATCCTGACAGGAATTAAAGGCCTTTAAGAGTCATTTATATTTGTAATTACTTCTCATCTACTCTCCATGTGCGAATGTAAGAGATATTTTCCTCTCAGATGACTCAATACCTGAGATATTTTTGTATGAAACCTCTATATATTCCCCCTCGCGTTTGTTTAGAGGGGTTGGACTCCGGATGTAAGAAATCTCTTGATATCTCTTCTGTTATTCTCATATTGTAAACTCTCAGACAGCTAATACAAAGGACAGTGGGATTTCTTCAAGCATGTTTGCCTCTTGATCTCCTGATGGTGTGTGGCTCAAAGTTGCAGGATTCCTGTGTATTTCATGGCTCAATAAGTTTTTCTCGTTGCTCTTTGTTTCATATGTGATCATTATTCTTTCATATGTCTTTCATGTTTTCCATACACTCGAAAATCTAGATAGCAAGGAAAAGGAATAGTCTCAGGATTGAATCACTGGTTACCCTGAGCTCAGTCTAAGCTATCTTATATGTTTTCTTCAGTTAAAGTATTTAAAGAGTAATTCTTCAGTGCTACCTTTAATACTACATTACCACAGTGCTTTGTTATCTCAGGAATTCAAGTAATTGCTCCTAAATAACAGACCTCTTTCACATTAGTCAGCTTAAGTGAAGAAATCTTAATTGCTCTTTGCTAGTTGGTTTTCACCTCACTCTCACAATTTACAATTTGTTTCATGGAATACACACAGGCCCTGTAGCTATACCCTCACCAAGGCAAGATCTCAAGGGAACAACTGTTCACGACCCCATTGCCCAATGGATTAGTTTCACCTGCAGACAGACTCTAAGAGATATCAGAAGTATCCTCCCAACCAAACATAAAAACAACCAAAAATTTCACTTCACAACTAGCCTAAAACCTTTGTCAGAAAACAGTGACAAACTCCATAGAGAGAGCCCTCTCTGACTACAGCTAGGCTAGAGGCTGTAGCCCAAAGATTGGTTAGTGGTTACCCCGGCCGTATTCCCTAAGGAGTCATAGGGAACAACCTGGGTGATAACATAAATGGCGACTCCGCTGGGGACCTTTCAGGATCTAGAAATGACTATATACCCACCAGGGATTGCACTTAAAGTCTAAAAATCAGTCAAGAACCTTTCAAAACTGCCCCTGCATAAACATCTGCAGCTTGAAAGAAGAGCTGATTAGGACATCTTTCAAATCCAACACAGATATATATAACCCTTTCAAAACTCCTGACCAGTCCTTGCTAAATTCCTTGCTATACAAAGCCTCCATAAAATCCAAAAGGACTAGCTCAGAAGCTGGCTCCCAGGAAGGATCTTCGGTACACAAGGGCAAACCCTGACCCCAATCCTCCTGCTATCTTCCAAAACCCCAATACAATCCCCAAATTTGTTAGGAACCAGCAAAAACAAGATCAACTTGCTGATATTAGCCCAGAGCCTGAGCATCCTAACCCAATCCCCACTCCAATCAAAGTCCTATTCCGTTCTACCCCTAATCCCCCTAGTTCCCCATCAACATCTCAAACTTCCCCACCAATCCCTTCTTCTCCCACACAAGTTCTTTTACCCCACACTGTTATACACTCCACACCTGTTGCCCCTGTGATACCTTTCGTTCCTCTTGTCCCAGTTGTCCTAGTCAACCCCCAGAACCCAGTAAATATGGCCAGGTACGCACCTCTGCAACTACCTGCCAATCCAGTGGCTTTACCTCAAGATTATCAGGCTAAGATAGCATACTTTGACTCCACTGGTCCTTACTCAGCCATTCAGCATGCTAAGAGAATGCAAGATTATTTTGAAAATTATGAGATAGATGATGAAACTGTGAGGATGAGAATATTTGTCCAAAGCTTAACAGGGGATGTACGAACATGGTTTAGATCTCAGCCTGCAAACAGCATCACTACCCCTGATGAGCTCTACCAATCTTTCACAAATAGATGGGAGAAAAAGAAGGACCCCTTACATATACTTGGTGAATATGACATGATCAGAAGAGGTCCTCAAGAGACAGTTTTGGAATACTGTGCTCGGTTTAATAATGTATACAATGCAATACCTCAAAACCTAAGACCCCCCCTGATTTAGCCTTATACAAATTCCCAGATGGATTTGACCCAGACATGGCCTACCAGTTAAAAGAAAGAGCCCCTCACACCCTTGAAGAAGCCCAGAAGGTTGCTGTAACAGTTGAAGCAAACCTGATTGCTAAGAGGAACAGGGCTAAAATGGAAAAGGGAGTTGCTTTCAAAGAAGAGCCCTCTGCCTTGGACCAAAAATTAGATGCAATAATTTCTGGTATGAAGAGGTTAGGTGACAGGGTAGAATCTGTGGAAAGAAAATCTTCCTGGGAAGCACCACCAAACAACCCTAACAGGAATCCAAACTTTAGGAGGAACCAAAATCCTAGTGGGAGCAAAGTCAACAATGATCCTGAAATAAGACCACCATTTCAAGAAAACTATGCTGAAACATCTGCATCCGAAGAACAAGTGGAGGATACTCATATCCACCTAATGGGGCTTGACAATAAGCACCAAGTCTTCTTGAGTCAAGAGGATCATGATGAGGAAGATAGTAAACAATTTCAGACTAGTTCAGGGGAATCATTTGATTTCAAACAAGGCTATGACACTGCTGTCTATGAGGTTCATAAACAGTACAAGTTGAGAAGCAGGACTGTAAATGTAACACAACCTGAGAAAACAAAAGACAAAATACAGCCCAAAAGTGCCATAGCAGTGGAACCAACGAACACAACTGATTCACCCACAAAAGAAATAATTATTGAAGACATCACTAAACAAACACCAAATTCACCAGCTCCATCATTTGAACATTCTAAACCAAGCAAAGAGCCTCAAGAGGTGATCAACAAGCATAAACCCCAAAATCAAGAGCAAACCTCAGCAGACAAAGAAAGCAGACTTACCCATACTACTAAAACACAAACTGAAAAACCCTTTGACTTGGAGACTGAAATTGGAAGATTGAAAATAACCATACCTCTGGCAGAGCTAGCCAAAAATGACATTTATAAACAGCAGATTCAAAGATCTCTCCAACTCACCCATAACAAAAACAAAGATAATGTGGACAATGTCAATGTGTTGGATGACACCCCTGAATTGCTTTTTGGTCCAGAGGTTGATGGAAAAGTAGCAGGCTCAAGGATCCTACCCTTTTATGTCAGCCTGCATGTGCATGACAAAATATTACACAATGCAATGTTTGACTCAGGTGCATCTTACAACTTAATGCCAAAATCGGTGATGGAAAGGCTAAATTTGGATATCACTAGACCATACAAGGACCTTTACTCATTTGACTCTAGCCAGGTCAAGTGTCTAGGCCTAATAAAAGACTTATGTGTGTCTTTAGTCCAATATCCAAACAAAACAATCCTAATGGACGTGGTTGTTGCTGACATTCCACCCAAATATGGGATGTTACTGTCAAGATCATGGGGAGCGAAACTTCAAGGGTCTCTCCAACTAGACATGTCTTATGCTACTATCACAGTCTTTGGTCAACCCAAGAGGTTGTATAGAGAGTCACTAATGAAATACATGGTCAGTAGTACAGAGAAGCCCCAAAACTTTCCCATTTATGCTATCCACTCGGACATAGACTCATACATCCTTTTCAATGACAATAGAGACAACAACACCAAGGAAAAGGCACAGATAATTAAAACAAATCAATCTGCTGAACAAGAAGATCCTGATATCCAAACACTGACTGAATCAAACAATGCCAATATTCAGGACCACAAAACAAACAACTGTGAAACCACCATACTTGAACTAGATTATGAAAAAATGGCCCCTCTAGAAACCAAAACAATCCCACCAAGTGAGAAGGATGTCATGCGAACCAAGCCAAAAAATCAGCCTATACTCCAACTCACAAATTCATGCCACACAGACACTATTCAAAACCCCCCAAAAAAGGAAACTCTATGGTTCTTAGAATTTGATGGATCAGTTAACAAGCTAGGGGCAGGAGCAGGAGTGTGGGTGCACAATAAAGAGAGCAGTCATGCACAGGGTAGAGCCTACAGACTAAACTTCAGATGTACCAACAATATGGCTGAATACGAGGCCCTGCTACTAGGCCTCAAGTTGGTACAATCCCTGCAAATTACTAGAATATCAATCCTAGGGGATTCGGACTTGGTCATCCAACAGGTTAAAGGCAATTTTGTTACAAAAGACAACAGACTCAGGTCTTACAGAGCTGTTGCCACTGAGTTACTTAAGTCCCTTGCTGAGTTCCAGATTACCAAGATTCCTAGGGCCCAGAACCTGCACGCTCATAGCCTAGCCATGTTTGCAAGTACTTGCAAACTGCCCTTTGACCCCCATCACCGTTTCACAGCTGAGGTAAAACACAGACCATCAGTCCCAAATAACATAAAGGACTGGCAAGTATTTGACAATGACACCCAAATCAACAATTTTCTGACTTTACAGGAAGAATTTTCAGGCCTCAATATAGATACTGAGCCAGCAAGTCAATCACAAATACTTGAGCCAGCAAGTCAATCACAAATACATAGTAGAAACAACAGCCAGGTACTTTCACCTAAAACAGCCAAACAAATGCTAAATCCTACAATTTTCAACCAGCATAACATTCAAGAAATCCAACAGATTGAATATGAACAGATACCTGAATGTGAAACTGAGGTAATACAATTAAAGAACAATTTTCTTCCAATAGGCTTAGCCCCTTTGGAAGATATCTTTGATTCTAATGATGTCCCCAATAAACCAAAATTTGAACCCCTAAACACTACCATTGAAGAGCACAACATAGGGACAGTTCAACAGCCTAAAATTGTAAAATTGTCAGCTGCATTACCTCCTAATCAAAAGCCCAAATAAATTGACCTGTTTAAGGAGTTCCAAGATGCGTTTGCATGGAGTTATGAGGATCTTAAATCCTATGACACGTCTGTAATACAACACACCATCCCATTGCAGCCAAATCAGAAACCCTTTAAACAAAAACTTAGGAGGATTAACCCCATGCTTCTCCCAGCAATGGAACAAGAAGTACAAAAAATGCACAAAGCAGGCATTATAGCACCAATTAAATTTTCTGATTGGATTTCAAATTTGGTTCCCACAAGGAAGAAAACTGGGGAAATTAGGCTCTGTGTTGATTTAAGAAACCTCAACCAAGTATCACTAAAGGACAACTATCCCCTACCAAAGATGGATCACATCCTGCAAAGAGTGGTAGGGGCATCAAGAATTTCCTTGATGGATGGCTTCTCAGGCTTCAACCAGATCTTAGTCCATCCTGAGGATCAGGACAAAACTGCATTTACAACCCCATGGGGAACCTTTAAATATGTGAAAATGCCTTTTGGATTGAAAAATGCAGGGGCAACATTTCAAAGAGCCATGGATATAGCTTTTTTCAAAGAGATTCGTGACTTTCTAGTCATTTACTTGGATGACTTGACACCTTTCTCAAAATCAGACCAAGAGCATATAAATCATTTAAGACAGATATTCCTAAAATGCAGAAAATATGGAATCTCTTTGAATCCCAAAAAATCCATTTTTGGTCTAGAGGAAGGGAAATTACTAGGTCATATTATCTCCAAGGATGGCATCAAAATTGATCCAGATAGAATCCAGGCCATCCAACACATGCCCCATCCCAGGAATATAAAGGAGCTACAAGCCTTTTTGGGGAAAATCAACTTTTTAAGAAGATTTATCCCAAATCTAGCCGAGCTTAGCAGATTGCTTAACAACATGCTTAAAAAGAATTCCAAAGTTAAATGGACAGTAGATGCTAAACAAGCCTTTGAAAGCATCAAATTTGCTCTTACCCGAACCCCTGTCTTAACCAGCCCTCAGTTTGATAGAGACTTCATCATATTCTCCTTTGCTTCGGAACATACAATTGCTGCAGTTTTACTGCAGAAAGATGATCTAGGAAATGAAAAACCCATAGCCTTCTTTAGCAAAGCTCTAAGAGATGCACCCCTCAAATATCAGATCATGGAAAAACAAGCCTATGCCCTGGTCAAAGCTATTAAAGACTTTAGGATTTATATCCTCTATTCCCATATAATAGCCTATGTGCCAAGCCCAATTGTCAAAGATATACTTACACAAGAGAATTTGGAGGGTAGAAGAGGCAAGTGGATAGCAAATATTTTGGAATTTGACATAGAAATAAAGCCTACAAACTCATAAAGGAGGGCCTAGCCAAATTGATGTCTGAAACAAATTTCCAAGCCCTAGACATTAACCAACTAGACAGTTGAACCAGAAGCTGGCGACCCAAAGATCAATGTAGCCTTTGAGCAATCCCCCTGGTATTCTGATATCTGCTATGTGTTGCAAAACCTGTGTGCTCCCCCAGGACTGTCTAGAACTAAGTGTAGGTTTTTAAAAATGAAAGCCTCAAAATTCTGTGTCATGGAAGAAAATCTGCTTTGGAAAAACCATGAGGGCATCTTGCTAAATTATTTGGTTGAAAGTGAAGTCAACAAAGTCATGGAAGAGTTTCATGCAGGAGACTGTGGTGGGCATCTATACTGGAAATCCACTGTGAACAAGATACTAAGGGCTGGATATTACTGGCCCACTATTTTCTCTGATGTCAAGAGATTTACTACTGCATGTCACAAATGTCAAGTGTTTGAAGGGAAGAGACAATTACTGCCATTACCTCTAAGGCCTATTGCAACAGAAAGACCATTTCAGCAATGGGGGCTTGGATTTCATTGGAGAAATCAACCCCTCATCTTCAGGTCAGCACAGGTGGATTCTTATAGCAACAGATTACTTCACAAAGTGGATTGAAGCAATCCCATGCAGACAAGCAAATGACTCTACCATCATCCAATTTTTAGAGACAAACATTTTGGTTAGATTTGGATGCCCTGACAAAATAATAACAGATAATGCTGCTGCATTCAGATCTAAAAAAATGGTCAATTTCTGTCATAAGTTTCACATTACATTGGGCCATTCCACAGCATACTATCCCCAAGGCAACGGTCTGGCAGAATCCTCAAACAAAAGTCTGGTAAATATGATCAAGAAAATATTAGAGGAAAACAAGAAAAACTGGCACAAGAAACTAGTCAATGCATTATGGGCAGACAGACTAACAACTAAGAGATCAATTGGGGTCAGCCCATATGAGTTAGTCTATGGTTTAGAGGCTCAATTCCCTTCATCATTAGGAATCCCTGCTATGAAGATACTCCAGGAGTGCCAAGCTGAGCCCAATGACATGCAAAGAAGGATAAATCAGATTATAGGTTTGCAGCAAACCAGGGAGGAAGTGTATAACAGAGTTCAAGTATTACAAGAAAAGCTAAAAAATGCCTTTGATAGAAGGACCAAAGCAGAGGATTTCAATATAGGTGACAAGGTCCTCAAATGGGATTCAAGAAGAGAGAGCAAAGATAAACATGGGAAGTTTGACTCCCTGTGGAGAGGACCATTCCTTATACAAGCTGTACAAGGAAACAATACCTACTTTCTGCAAAATCTGGACAGAACTGATTTAGAGGAAGGGCCTGTCAATGGCAGGATGCTCAAACACTATTTTGGCTACTTCCCGTAAACATAGCTGACCTGCCTTTGTACATAGTTTACTTTGTATAAATGTTGTATATATTGTTTTGCTTTGAGGCATGGAGAGAAGAGCACTTTTTGAGAGGCATGGCAGATAAGGAATAGGATGGAAGACATTCTGTTACAGAACATCATACATTTTGGGAATCCAGGTAACAGAATTCCTAAGTTTCAGAGAAGCAGCTAAAGGATCCAGGCACACTGACCTGTTGTTCTTGGTCTTTCCAAAAGGAAAACCATCCCCAAGTGGAGCCACTGTTGGATACCTATACCAATAGGTTTCATATTTCATGATTGGATATCAAAGGTCCAAATATGCTCTGCTTTGACAAATGCAAAGATCCCATATTTCCCTAAGAAGGCAATGCCTGTATCAGTTTTGATAAGAACTCAATTTTTTATGGGTGGTCCAATAGTCTAATCTGGGTCATGCCATGCTTTCAATTTCCATGTTGTAGAATAGAGAATGATGTCTGTCCAAACTGTTTAATCTTGGCAGACCAGTAGTTAGGTAGAGAAGCAAAGGTTCCCAACTGCTTAATCTGGGACCTTGGAAGGAATAAGGGTTGCATTAGATAGGGAATGAAAGCAAAAAAGCCAATGAAAAGAAAAGGCACTCAAAGGGTTTGCAAGTTCAAATGCACCCTCCAAGAAGGAACAAAAAATGCTAGGAAATCTAGTTGGGTAGGTAGCTGGAGTTGCAGAAAAGTTGTCTCTTCCAAGACTAAGCTTGCTGAAACATCTACAAGAAAGGCAACACACTGGTGCATGACTAATTCCCCTGTTTTCATATGTATATTACTCCTTACTAACACCCTATCACCCTCTGGTTTATACAGCAACCTCAAAGATGTTGTCATGACACTCATGGCCTTCAAAAGCCACATTTCTTGTGCAAAAATCTTTTCATTTTGAACTACTCCTAGTTTCAAATGATTTTCAGAGAAAATTTGGTTGAACTAGTCCTCACTCATGTGTTTCCTCCATATTAACAGCTAACCCTACTATTCTAGCTCCCTATACCCCTTTATCCCTATTAGTATAAACACCATGGTGTATAAACCCCACAATGCATAAATATCCCCTCCCTAGCACTATAGCCATAATATTCTCTCCCTGGGACTTGAATTGACACCTGGTCAAGGTCAAGAACCCATGACTCACCTTGTGCTTCCCCTGAAACCACTTTCCCTACCCAAAGTGCCACTTTGCCTCAAAAACCCTCAAAAACCCTCAAAAACCTTGAAAAATCTTTGAAAAACCCAAAAAATCACCAAAGGGGTGGAAAGCATTGAAAAATTACCCTCCCCGTGCTTTATCCTAAGGTCGGGGGTCATTTGCCCTTTATACTTTATAAAACCCGTTTTGACCCTTTTTTCTATAGTTTGCGCCTATAAATGATTTTTCGCCCGAACCCATGCTAAACCCGCAGAAAACCCCTAATCCTAAAGTTCCCGGCGTATTATTAAACTGAATATTTTAATGGCCGGGCGGGCCCCTCCCAAACATGCACGACCAGTCGGAGGACCCGCCAGCCGTCCGATCTCCGCCGGTCGAGATCCAAGGGTGGGCGGTCAATATCATGACCCGATATGCCGACCAATAACGTCTGGGGAGAGCGGTTTTCAGCCCGTACAGGGACGCGTGGCGGGCACGGAAGTTGTTCGGAGCTCCCTCCCTGATACCACCTTTGCTCCAAAAGCGGTGCGGGGAACCCGCTTACCACCACTCCACTTACCGCCTCCCACCACCACGTCACCCTGACGTCACCTCACGTCCATCCGCTCCCGCGCCTAGTCAACCTCCACACTGTCTTGCCACTGCATCATCTTGCCACCGTGTCCCGCCACCCTGGCCAGCACGTCAGCGCCACGTCGGCACCGTACGGCGGGCCCACCATGACGTCATGATGACGTCATCAGCGGAAAAGCGCCAATCGCGTTATTTTACAAAAATTAACGTTATAACCGGCCTAATAAGCCGTTTTTTGTCATTTTCATTTGATTAAGAAAGAGAGCCGTTAAACGACCAGCTACTGCGAAATTTGACCCCGACAGCCAATTTGAAGATTCCGACCGTTGAAAGTCCAGAACTCACGGTGCCAAGCCTCCACAGCTCAGCTCGCAAGTGCCCAAGCCGGTTTATCCAGGTATTTAGCCAGTTTCCTCCACTTCACCCGTGCTTTCTAAATTCTCTGTAAATCCACCAATTAACACCATTAAGACCTGCAAATTATAGTTCTGTCTATCACATAAAGCCTGTCAAGCAACCTACAGCACCCTAAAACCACAATTCAGTGAGACAGCGCTCGTTTCGCGGGCTTAAACCCCGAAATCCTTCCCGAGGTACTCGGCATTGTTCCCTTTTGCCAAGTACAATCCAACTGCTATTACAACAGAGAAACCTGAGGAAACCCTGCAAAAATTCTCAGTAACCATTCATACCCTGTGAATTTCACAGAAAAAACAGATAACCCAGCTTGTAAATTCCCTCTGCAAAGGAAGAACTCACTGTATTAGCAGTTGAGTTAAAGCCAAAAGCACTTGATTGAATAACTGCCTATTCTTCCACAAAACAGCTCCTATCATGGCGTCTCCTGCAACTTCATCCATCAGTGTGGCCTCACAGAGTCAAACAAACAAACAGCTGGAAGCCCAGACTCTAGTAGATAAGGATAGTCTCATTGGAGACTTTGAAGGAAGCAGGGACTTTTTACAGACCTTCAGTAGGTTAAGGGAAGACCACAAGAATGGACATGGCACACATGGAGTCTGGGAGTCAAACCTGCCCTACTACTGTCTCCCAGCTGTGAATGTTTTCCCTGAAATCATTCACCTCTGTGCTGAACATTATGATGCGGAGCATAGAGCCATCAACACTTCATCAGGGAGGATCCTTTTTCAAATCAATGCTGAGACCATCAACAAAATGCTACATTTTGATCAGACAGAATTGCTGATCCCATTCTCTATGAACCAGTTGATGGACGCTGGTGACAAACTGACTCATGAAGAACTACAGAGAATCAGCAGAGACTTCATGAGGCCTGAATGCCAGACCTCAGAGCCCCCTCCCTATCTGAGTGATCAATTCAATGAGGTGGGCAGGCTATTACTGGACATGATAGCCTATGTATTGGGATACCAGGACAGTGAACATGTGGACAGATGCATGCTAGCAATGCTATCTGTATACAGCCCATATCAACCCCCTGTCAAAAAATACAACTATGCCAAATTCATAGCCAACAGAATCCATGATCAGCTAACCAAACTGGACAGACAGGGGGTTTTCAGGTATTCAGGTTACCTTTACCATATGTTCATGTACTATCACTCTGAAAACTTCCCATGCCATATCAGAAAGCTGGACCAAACAGGGGAAAGAAGGTCTGTTATCTTCTGGACCTCAGTCTATCACAACGTGACAATTTCACCATACACCTTTTGTGAATTTGTTGACCAATTTGTCTACCCACTCTGCTGCATGTTAATGAAGTCCCCACCTCCCAGAGTGTCCAGTAAGATCAAGAAAGCTCTGCAGCTTTCCAAGAAAAACAAAATAGGTGACTGGTACCTATATGAGCACCATACAGTCTTCAGGATCTACGGATGTGAGGTCTGCCCATACAGACTCCCAAGATATGTGCCAATAAGATTATTTGCCCTTGAATACTATAGACAATTGGTTCAATCAGACCTCACCCATTTCCATGATGCCAAGAAAAAGGCTCACCTCAGCTTCAAGAGTGAAATGGGCCCCTTCATTATGAATAGGAAGGAAGGATGGGAGGATGCAGATCTGATCCTGAAAAACAAATACAAGCTCTCCTATAGTTTTCGGTGGGTCCCTTATGACCCTCAAGGAGTCATCTCAGCTAGGAGAACCAAGTATAGGCTCCATGCCATCAAGCATTGCCAATACCCTCACATAGAACAATATGCCAATTTGCAAGAATGGCAGCCAGATACTCTAGCTGAGAGTTTAACTGAGGAAGAGAAAATGCTTAAGAATGTAAAGGAGCTTGAAAAAACTATTGACCTGGATTATGTGCAGCAGGTACCCTTATTATTGCCTTACACAGTAGGACAAGGGACCTCAGCAAAAACTCTTGTACTTCAAGCACCTTCAACACCAAAATTAGCCATGGACAAAGGTAAAGGTGTATTAGGGGCAGAGGATAAGCAACAGGAAAAGAAGACAGAGCAACAGGCTCAACAACAGGCAGAACAGCAGAAAGAAAAGGAAAAGGAAATAGAAAAGGACAAGGCTCAAGAGCAGGAGGCTCAGCAAAGAAAAGAGCAGGAGGCCAAAATGGAGACAGATCAGCAGTCAGGCCAGCAGCAAGAACAGGTAGAAAAGCCACAGAATGGGCTGCCAAAGACCCCTTCTCTGCAAACTCCACCTCCACAAACGCAGCAGTCCAGTGCCCCAGTCTTACAGACTCCGGCACATGAAGAAAGGGGAGTTAAAAGGCATAGAGAAGACTCCACTCCTCTCAGTGGACCTTCAGACCAGCCAGAGGCTAAAAGGCAAAGGGTAGACTCCCCTGAAATAGAAGACATCACTGATGATGTCTTAGACATTGAGAAGGACAAGGAGAGCAGCCTACAAACAGGAACAAGCTCCCCCCAGCAGGAGCAGAATTTACAGGTCAGTGTGGGGGTGGCCTCCCAATCCCAGCAGAGCAAGAAGCCTAAGAGCACCAAGGCTTCTTTTATAGAAATCAAGGCTCAAAATGAGCTATTGAGGCAGGAGGTGTACAAACAGTTTATAGATGCTACACCAACCATGCAGGAAAGGCTGATGTCAGTCTATGACATCCAACAAGAAAAAATGATCTTCAGCCATTTTAAACCCAAGGTGCCGCAGCCTAAAAGTGCTGCAGATTATACCAAAACAAGGGTGGAGGTCCTGGCCAGCAACATACATCCAATGGACCAAATTGAACTCCACAAGCAGGCTGGAGAAATGGTGTATGCCACCCTTGTGGAAAAGGCCACATTGGCCTATGAGCTGAAGGAAGCACTAAAGAATACTAACACTCAGCTGGATGTGGAAAGATTGTCCTCCAAGGCCAAGGACACCAGAATAAAAACCCTTGAGGATATCATTGTTGACACGGGGTATGATCCTAATGACCCAACAGGAGTCAAAGCACTTATGAAGAAAAAGGATGATGACCTCAAGGCACTGAAGAAGAGGTTAAAGCTGCCACCAACTGAACATCCTCAGACGGCAGAGCTTCTGGAACAGAAAAAGATGGAGGATCAGCTAGACCTCCTGCTACAACAGGATCAGAGGATCAGGGAGTTGGAGAAACAACTGGAGGGAGCACTACAAGATAAACAGGGAGAATCCACGTCCCAAGCTCCTCCAACAACTTCAACTACAGCAGCAACATCAGCAGCAACAGGGGCCCACACAACAGAGGCAGCAGGAGCAACAACAACAACAGGCCAACAAGACAACCAATCCATAGAGGACATAACCAAGGCTGTCAAACAAATGGAGCTCCAGGCAGACGAGATAAAGAAAGCCAAGGAAAAATTGGCAGAGCTGGAGTCAAAATATGACAAATCCAAGCAGACAGTGGCCGAGCAAGGCAGAGAAATAAAGACCTTGACAGCCAGGATAAAGGCTTTGGAAAAAGAGCTGAATCTAGAAACAGCCCTGGCCGAAATAAAGAGAATTCTATGGGCCAGAATAAGCAAGTCTATCACCCAGCAATGGAAATCCATAAAGACCATCCATCAGCAGATGGAACTACTAAGACAAGCTCGGGTAGACATTGATAGGGCTAAAGCTGTATTAGGTGACAGGCCAGATCAGGCCAATAGGATGGTAGATTACCTAAACAGACATGAGGAGGAGGAATTAGCAGCCATGGGTATTCTGAATAGGACAGAAGCAGTCCTCCATGCCAAAAAGGTACTCACACTCAGAGGCTATGTACAGGTAGTGGAGAGGAAATGCTTTGATATAACAAAAGATGTGGATGAGTTCAGGGCCAAACTGGTGGAGCTGCAAGCAAGAGGCCTGCCCAGTCTGTTGAGCAGTCAAGGAAAACTGATTTCCCTTGATCAGTTTGTCAACAGAATGGAGACATACATGGAGAATCAGATCACTGCATCTGGCAGTTCATCTGAACAGAAAGGGCCTCCTTCAGGGCAAGATTTGTATGATAAATTGGGAGGTCTATTCTTCATTGAAAATGAGGTCAATCACCTCTTTGAGACCCCTCCCAATTTCTTCAAATACACAGAGGCCGATGAAACTTTAATAAAAATCAGAAGACATCAGATGCCCAAGGAAGATTGGTGGCAATCCATGCTCAAAATTCTGCCACATTAGCTTCAGTCATTCGGTCACTAGGAGCCCAAGTCAAAAGCAGTCATAAGGCTACATGCTTTTAAAGCAGATAATATGAGTAAGAGCTCAGATGACTTAGATCAGAAATCAATTGTTAAAGACAACATGGAAATGAATATGGATATTTTCCTCATCCCTCAAGATGACTCTGCTCAAGACACTTATGTAAAATTCAGCATGCAGACAAAGGCTTGTTCCCGTAATGGAATTCATGGTTTGTATAAATTTTCGTACGGAAGGATCAAGACTAAATGAAATGTTTGAGAAGGATGGAAGATACAAGACAGCATAAGGATAAAGCAAGCATTTAAGGCACTTAAAGGCAAATTCAGCAGAAGGACCATGACAGCTCACCAAGAGGACACACAGCCACACACAAGGCCACTCAGCAGTTAATTCAAAGCATTCAGCCGACTTCAACCAACTCCATAAAGCTCCAGATGTCAAAATTGCTCTGACAACAGTTAATAGCTTTTATAGCTCATTTAAGATTGTAATAACTTCTCATCTACTTTCTCTGTCCCAATGTAAGAGATATTTTTCCGCTCAGATGACTCATGCCTGAGATATTTTGTAACAAACTTCTATATATTCCCCTTCATTTTGTTTAAGAGGGGTTGGACTCCGGATGTAAGAATTTCTTCTGAGATATTCTCTGTAACTCTGATATTGTAAACTTTTCAGACAGTTTAATACAAAGACAGTGGGATTTCTTCAATAATGTGTTGTCTCTTGGTCTCTTGATGGTGCGTGGCTCAAAGTTGCAGGATTCTTGTTCATTACATGGCTCAATAAGTTTTCTCATGGCTCCTTATTTTACATATGTTTCCTGTTATTCCATATGTTTCTCATGTTTTCTATACGTTTGAACTCTAGATAGCAAGGAAAAAGGATAGTATCAGGACTTAGTCATTGACTACCCTGACCTCAATCTGAACTATCTCCTATGTTTTCTTCTGATAAGGTGTTTTAAAGCGTAATTCTTAACTGCTACCTTTAAATAACCATATCATCACTGTGCATTGTTGTTTTTAGAATTCAAGTGATTGCTCTTAGATAACATGCCTCTTTCACAAATATACAGCTTAAGTAACGAAATCTTAATTGCTCATTACTAGTTGTATTCACCTCATCCTCAATATTCACAGTTTGTTCCATGAAATGCACACAGGCCCTGTAGTTTTTCCTCCTCACCGAAATCAAGACTTCAAGAGAAAACAGTCCTAGACCCCATTGCCCAATGGATTAATCTTCCCTGCTGGTATACTTTAAAGGAATCAGAAACATCCTCCCAACCAAATACACAAAAACAATCAAAAACTCATCTCATAACTAGCCTAAAACCCTCACTGAAAGCAGTGACAAAACTAATAGAGAGAGCCCTCTCTGACTGCAGCTGGGCTAGAAGCTATAGCCCAAAGATTGGTTAGTGGTTACCCCGGCCGTATTCTCTTAGGAGTCAAGAAGAGAACAACCTGGGTGTTAACAGTGTCTTTGTAAAATTTTGTTTTAGAGAGGTGAGTAGAGGAATAATGGAAGTGTTAATATCTAATCATCTAGTTGAGGATGGGTTTTAGATATTATGGTGGAGGAAAAAAAAATAGAATGTTTAGTTACTTATAACATAGCACCTGAAAGTGAATTCTGAAATAAATTTGTTTAAATAAACATTAAAGACATAAAATTTAAGCACGACCATAGCAAAATATAAAAAATAAGAATAGGATATAAACATCATGATAAATGATTGACACTTGAATCTCTGAACAAGTAGACTTTGGCCTTCATCATTCCCTGAATTTTTAAAAATTGAACTGCACAATGCACAATGTATTTTCTCTATTACATGTCAACAAACTCCTTTCTCATTGAAATTTAAAAAATAAAAAATAAAAAGGAAAAACTCTTTTCCAAGCTAAGGAGGTCGAGTTCAACCATTTCCCCAAAGATAGATTCAGTTACATTAAGATTTAGAACTACATGCTAGGAAATAGGGATCAATTTTTTGGAAAATAAGGGTCGAATATTAGACCATATCTCTTGAATCATGACAACCATTACAAAACTAAAAGAGGTTTTTGTAGATGAGTTTGTTCTTGAGATAAATTTCTCTCAGTTTTCTAAAATTCTTCTCGAGCTCCACAGAATCTGTGCCCAAAGGTCATGAATAAAAGAGGAAACGACAAAATCTAAAAAATAGATGGTAAATATTCATTTGAATATTATAATCTATGACAAATGTGAAGAAAATGAAGGACATTTTTTTTTATTTAGCTTGTGTTTGACAAAAACCTCTTTGGGTTTTTCAAATTTCATTTCCTGTTGTTCAGAATTTGATTTTGAAAATAATGATGAAAACAATGTGTGTGAAACAAACTTCCTTTTCATACTATATAATCAATGCTTGAATTTTGATGTCTTATGAGCATACTAATGAATGTGTATCAATCTACACATCATCCTTCAACATACCAAAACAATAATCTGATCATCCTGTCATCTTGTCATACACCTATGTCTAAAATTGCACATATTAAAAGGAAAATATACAACCTGTGGATTTGAATCTACAAGACACTTAAGGACACTTGTCATAAACATATAAATTGATTTCAAGAGGTCTGGAGTCGTGTTTAAAGGTTAAATTTATGAGTTGAAGAAGCACAATTTTTTTTTGTGTTAGTTCCCCCTTTAGAAAAAACGTGGTAAAATCACCATTCTCATACTTTTGATCATCTCATGGATTTATGAATGTGTCAAATAGGTGGAAGACAACCTCTAAAACATCATACAACTGTTAGAAGACATTTTTTTAAACTCCAAACCTTCATTCATGAAAAGCATCACCTATAGAAAAAATGTAGCAGTTGAGCGTAGCGAAACTTCACTCGCATGGGTTTGAACAGGATTTGAAGTCATAGATAGGGAAAGTTGGTTGATGAATGGTGTTGGAAATATAAAATACCTTCTTTGAACCTCCATACATAATAAACAGTGCCAAAAATCTAATCTGACACTCTTTCACAAAAACTAAGGACTTGAAACTCTATGACGTCATAGCAACACGTTTACAAATTGACCAAAACAATGAACATAATAAACCTAAATCTAATTACTATAGCATAGGACTCTAACATTGGATCCAATGGGGATGGAATCCTCCATGTGACGCGCCAAAGAACACCATAGACCATGTGCCTGATCCACTGGATTGCTCCCAACCTTGAAGACTACAACCTGCAATGTGACTGACCCAAACTAAACATGATGGAAACTGAAGCTGAAAGTTGAAATAAATACTTTCCTAACAAGCTTATTGCACACCAATTCTTACTATAACTTGGTGAAGAACTAATGAAATCAAGTGATACAAAAATTCCAGTGAAGCCAATCAAGTAGCTGCTGAAATAAGTGGATTTCTTGACTATGCTTGCACCATATGGAAATTGGACAGTGTAATTGCGGCGACAACTCATAATGCATCCAGTCTCCGTATTGAAAACGTGATTAGAAGCACAAGATGAAAAATAGCTTCCATATAGTGAGCTATAGGATCATAAAATAAATGATTTGTTTGATGATCCTCAAGGTACTCAATGACTGGATCATCAAGGTTGAAATTTTCAAATGTGTTCTCTATGTCAAACCATGACTTCAACTTTGAATTGTCATATTCTTTTTCAAAGAAAAAACATTTTCCCATTGTGAGAAATGAGGGAAACACTACCTCCTTTTGTTTTCGTTGGAAAAATATTTCAAAAGATTGGCTATTATCTTGGAAGTTGTGGGACTGTATTTGATCCACTAAGGCCTAAACATCTCTCTCAAGTTTTAGAATGAATTCTCCAAGAAAATGAGCTTTATCTATGGAAGAACATTTGCATAAATTTAAATAAATAGATAAAAGCTTGGAAAAAGCTTCATCAATTTGATCATCATCAAAATTGTCCCAATAGTCCTTAAAACCTTCAATAGAAATAGGATTTGACATATACCTTGTCATCTTGAATGATTAGGAAAATGGATTTGTACTTTAAACCTTTTTTTTTTTTTTTTTTTTTTTTTTTTTAGTGGAGTCGTCGTGGAACGTTGAATGTTGAATTTTGGATCTTATTGCCAATGGAGTTTCCCAGTGAATAATGCACAACCTTCTTATTTCTAATCATTGTTCACCATTAGTCATCAGATTTGAAACTTTATGGTTCTTTTCCAGGGAAGATGGAACCTTTCGCTTCCCAGCAATGGTGCCACTATGTTAGCACTTTGTAATTCCTCCAGGATCAGGAGAGGAACCCAAAGGTAACCAAAAGCCAATCTTTCGGGCTAGAATTTATCTCTTCCAAACCACATTGAGGGTTCTCTCTTATTAAATCTTCTAGATCTTAGGCTAGGTCTATAGATTAAGGTAGAATAATTTCAACAGTTTGATGGAAGGGGAGAAGGAAAATCCATTGGGCATGGAGTCAAATTAAGGTAAATATTTTTGGTGCTATGATGGAAAAATGAAGAATAATTACAGAGGGGCAAGGTAGGAAATCCTTTATGCTTTCTTTTTCAAATTTCATTTTAGAAATGTGAGTAGAGGAATAATGAATTTGATAATATCTAAAGCATCTAGCTAAGGATGAATTTTAGATATTATGGTGGAGGAAAAAAACACTAAAATGTTTAGTCACTTATAACAGAGAAACTGAAAATGAATTATGAAATAAATTTGGTTAACTAAACACTGAAGAAATAACATTTAAGCATTTCCAAAACATAAGACAAAAAACACAAACAGGAGATAAACATCACCATAAATGATTGACACATGAATCCTTGAACTAGTAAACTTTGGCCTTCATCATTCACTTTTAAATTGAACCGCACAATGCACAATGTCTTTTCTCTATCACACGCCAACTAACTCCTTTCTCAATGAAATTTACAAAATATAAATGAAAAACTATTTCCCAAGCTAAGGAGGTCAAGTTCAACCATTTTCCCAAAGATAGAGTTAGTTACATTAAGATTTAAAATTTCCTGCTAGGAAATAGGGATCACATTTTTGGAAAATAGGGGTCAAATATTAGACCATATCTATTGTGTCAGGACAGTTGTTATAAAATTTAAAGAGGCTTTTGTATATGAGCTTGTTTTGGAGAGAAATTTCTCTCAGGTTTCTAAAATTCTTTTCCATCTCCTCAAAATCTACGCCCAAAGATCATGGCTTCAACAAGAAATGATGAATTCTAAAAATAGGCTATAAATATTCATTATAATACTCTAATATATGACACTTATGAAGACAATGAAGCGGGTTTTTTTTTTATTTAGCTCATTTTTGAAAAACAAAACCTCTTTGGGTTTGTTAGCACTTGGATTGAAGCTCAGGCTGAAGGAAGGCAATGCCAGGGTAACCACAAACCACGCTTAGCCAAGTAGCTAGCCCTACTAGGCAAAGAGAGGGATCTCTCCGTAAGGATCTCAGCCAAATTAACTGGATTTAGAAACTAATATTAGGCTAGGTATAGTAGCACAAGGTTTGATTTGATTTTCAAGGGTTTTGCTGGATCAGAAGGAGCTAAACAGTTAGGGCAAGGAAATTAGGTCAAAACTGCAAGGTGTTCAATGGGGCAAGGTAGGCACAAGGCTCAACACTCTATGGTTTTATGGGTGAGGTGATTCAAGATAGGTGACCAGCTAGAAAGAGCATGTAAGCAACATGGATTCTTTTAAACTAAAGAAAACATAGACTGTGAATATTTTCCCAAAACAGAGCATAAATATTATGAGTTCTACCTATCAAATTGAAAACATCCACTTAAAAAGCAATGAAATGACTGATGAAGTACAAAAAACATTTTAACATATGATCACAATAGAGAAAACTGAACTGAAAATCATACCACATGGATCCCAAAGAAATAGATGCAACTTTTCATTAATCTCTTGCTGAAAACCGATACAAAATGATGTCTACTCAAAGCCTAAGCATCCAGCTGAGTCCAACCCACACAATGACTGAGGAAAAGCATCATATAGACCCAAAAAAACTCATCCTAATCTCAGGGTGCCGAATCCATGAGTAGAGGAGTTGTTTCTAACAAGATCTAAACTGCTAACAAGAAAATAGGGTGGTCAAAGTGACTCATCCCTAACCCAAACAAATTGATACATTACACCTCATGAACTTGTTTTACCTGATCAATCTACCCTAGTAATATCTAGAAGCATCATAATTACATTCAAATGATCAATTACAAGGATAAAATCATGATTTTCCAAGGTGAAAGTGAAAACTGGGACAAAATAGTGAAAAACTGGACGATCTGTCAAATGTGCAGCACCAGTGCTAGGTTCGCAACACCAATGCTATACAAACCCTTCAACATCAGTTTCACTTTTGGAGGCCTTCCCGATGTCCAAATTGGTCCCACAATAGATTTTTGGAAAGCTCTGTCTATCTCCCTTTTGGAACATCTTGTATGTTTTCATTTGGAGTTCATTTTCCCTATCAAAAGTCAATCCTCCCAACACTGCTCAACGCGCAGTGCCCAGGCCAAAAAGAGGGTAGAAAGGTCATTTTTGGAGGGTTTTTGGCCCTTTTGGGAAACTAGTTCTGCTCCAAAACCTTATCAAATGCACAGGGTGCATGTATTCATCATTTTGAATCCAAAAATTCTGACCTTTTCCTAATTGAATGCCACAAAAAATAGTGCAACATCCATGGCACTGCGTGTTTGCCTTCCATGACTGTGCAAAAAATGGACCGAAAAACACATCAACTTCCTTCAAACTCAAAAATGATCTAGCATGCCCAAAAATGTTTTTTTATGACTAATCAAAGATTAGAGGCATGTAGGGATGCCTCAGCAAGCATGTCAAGTCTCCTCCTCTCCTCTTGCTTGGTTAATTTGTCAATTTTCTCATGAACTCTTTTGAGCTTGCTCCTTGCCACTTGGTTTCTCCTTGCATAATACTTGGCCATCTTCCTTTGAAACTCAACATCTTTGTTTTATTTTTCCAAGAGGGTCTCCAAGTGTGTGTTCACTTTCTCAAGCCAAGACTCTCTATTTTCAACTATGTCCTTGACCAATTGATTATTTAGAGTGAGTTGCTCCTCCAATTCTGCCTCTTTTTATCTTTCAAGCTCTAAGGCATTTTTCAATCCTCTTGTTCTTGGCCTTTTTCTTTGTCCTTGTTCATCATCCGGCTCTCCATAATCTTCATCAGCCTCATCAAGCTGAAATTTGGCTTTCTCAGCTTCCCTTTTTTCCTTGATATACTTGATTTGCATCAACTCCTACTTAACTTCTAGCTATTTGTTCTCTTGCTCATAAAAGGAGATAACATATTGGGTTCTTTGTAAATTAACCTTAAGCTCCCTGATTTTGGCATCCTTTGATCTCAAGGTAACTTGAGAATATTTGTTTCCCTCCTCATCACTAGAGTCCACAAGGAGAAACTCCTTTTCAATGTCATGCTCTTCATGTTGTTGTTTGACCTCTACTTCCTCTACCATTTTCTCCTTTCCTTTAACTTGTAATGTTGATGACAAAGGCAAGGCCCCTCCCACTTTCCATGGGGTAAACACCTGCCTCTTTTCCCTATGATAGGTGAAAGAAAATGGCTGAAAATTCTTCCTCTGTGGTATACTACTTTGACCATGCTCAATGTGTACACCATGTCCCTCATTGTCATCATGCTCATCATGTCCGTCATCACTGTCATCATCTCTAGTGGGTGAATGAATGGCTACATGAAATGGTGATGTAGATGGTGTGGAGGTGTCTAGTGAGGAATGACCTATCGAGGATGAATGATAAGTATGTTGTGGTGGATGGGAAGAAGTATATGGATGAGTGGAGGATGATGGAGGAATTCGGGGAGCTGGCTGAGTAGGTGGTTCATTGAATATTTCATTAGCTATGAAGGCATCCCAAGTAATGCCTAGTTGATCTAAGTGATGGAGGACTATCATTTTGTTAAGAGAATGGTGGAAACTACTATGCATATGATTAGCTGGGTCCCTTTTCTAAGAAATATATGTCATCATTTCAATACTCCTGAAAAGGTAATATGGAAAATTGAGCATTCTTACCCTGGCAAAGTGCATGAGAAGCTTGATGTGGTATGAGTATAGTTGGAAAAACCTGCCCTCACATGTGAAATACCTTGTGATGATCTTCATCAATGGCACATACTTGTCCAAAAGATAAGAGAAACGTAAAATTATCTTCTTATTGTTTTTGAACCTCATTTTAAGATATGGCTCATAAAAACTGTGATGCAGATTTTTCTGCTTGAACCATTTCTCTCCTGCATTTGGAATTCCAGTGGTCTATGATATGATGGCTGAAGATATAGTGAATGTGACCCCAGCTAAAGTGACCTGGTTGTTTTGCAAATTGAGGATGAACTACTTGGTTAACTACTGATGAAAATTCACCATCTCAACCCTTTGGCAAAACTCTAAACAACCCATGTGCCTGAAACATGATACTGCAAGTGGTGATGCCATAAGTTATGTTGTTTCAATGGGTTCAAATCTAATAATTCTCCCTCCTTTCTTGGTTGGCCTCCTGGTCTGTCTTTCCCCTTCTTCAGAACTATTGTATTCTACCATGCTTTATAGGTGAAAACTTGAGGAACTAATATATATGCCAAGA
The DNA here is from genome assembly GCA_000404065.3 of Pinus taeda. Lineage (NCBI taxonomy): Eukaryota > Viridiplantae > Streptophyta > Pinopsida > Pinales > Pinaceae > Pinus > Pinus taeda. The sequence goes on from APFE030877939.1 coordinate 31,003, forward strand.
TAAGTGAATCAGTGAGGAGGTGGAGTGAAATACAGTTAAGATGATAGGAAGGTGACAAAATATAAGAAATACTATAACTTTAATCAAAGAGGTGATTTTGGAAGCGTGCAAGGGAGCTTTTCTTAGGGTTTCAAAATTTAGGGTGTCAATTTGCTTAATTGATGGAGAAAAAGAGATACTGGGCCACTTACTTGTTGTATGCATGTAGTTGAAGCTTTATGGCTTTGAGAAAATGAAGGAAGTGGTGTTTTGGCGCTCCTAGGATTTGCCAAGCTCCTTTGGCCAAATGCATAGCAACAAGTGCCAACGCACAATGTCCTCAGCGAGCACGCCCTTGACCCTACAGGCATGCAACACCATTGAATTTTACTCTGGCCTAGACTCTCAAATGCACCCTTGGCCCTACAGGCACGCAATGATTTCTCCCAGTACACAATGCCCTCCGAAAATGCGCCTTTCTGATTTTTTCCTCCATCACTCAATCTCCTCTTTGCTAAGGAGAGCTTAAGGTGCAAAAGAATTAATGAATTTTGAAAAATGCCTTTGACAATTTTATATAGAGAATTATTTTGATTTTTCTTTAGAAAAAACCCACTTTATAATGTTTGTTTGGAACTTTTATTTTGTTTTCAAATCTCTGTCTAATGTTTCTCTTTCTTTGTCTCTTTTTAGGTGAATGATTCTTTGATTCAGCTAATTTCTTGAATGGCTCATTTCTTGCAGCAAGGAGAAATGCTTGGGCAGCTTATGGAAACAATTATTACATACAGTGACTTGAATTACATCAAAAAGTATGAATCAACCAAAATACTATGTTTTCATCTCAAAGATATGTTTTTTGAGATGGAAATTACATCAGTGAAATAAGATTTTTGTATAATAACCATGACTTACTACCAATCAATCTTTGTTTATTAGTCTTCCTCATACCTTTATTGCCCTTTATTTACAATTGAAACTATGCTTTTGACCTTGGGAATGGACCCTAAGAGCTAATGAAAAGACCTTGGAAATGAACCCTGGAAACATAACTGCCTTAACTCTAAAAATAACATAACTGAAACCATAACTAAATAAAACATGGAAATGGGTCAGCGAATGTACCTCATGAGGGAAAATTTGATTTTTTGAGAAGAATACAACCATCAGTGGACCATTTTGGCATGACCTAGTGGAAAGATCAAAAATTTAGTATGAGACACCTAAAATGAAAATGCAAAGAGAAGATTTGATCCCTGATGGAAGTATGCATATACTGACACTAGCATTGGCCTTATTGTGGCTGGCAGCTCCTTGGAGGTGTCAAGAACACCATAGAGCAAGTGCCTAATGATTGGGCCAATACGGTCAAACAAATGAAAGATTGAAAACTTTTTGAAATTTTGAAAAATGGCTCGATACAAATTGCAAACTGACTCACAACCGACTCTAGACTGACTCAAAAACCAACTAAATAGAACACAAATCATTTAAGCTTTATAGGCTTCACTTCAGGCCCTAATATCAAATGACATTGTACTTCAAAACTTGCAAGGAATGCAAACTGGTATATACAATGACAGTTAAACAACTTCAACAAGCTGCATCAGAAATAATAGTGTTTCAGGAGCCTACCATTCACTGGTCCTCCCGAGCATTCTTGACCATCCATTTCCATTAATAAAAATGCATTCTATCCTCGATAGGCTGAGATTTTATAAGGTCCTTTCCACATATTATCAAACTTACCATGTTTCCCTTTTTATTCATTTCGTGCATCCCGTTGCTGCACTACATCTTCCAGTTGAAACTTTTCTGCCTTGGTTTTGTGGTCATAAATTTTCTTTATCTTCTCTTGCAGCCGGAAAGTGTTTTGAGAAACCTCTTCCCTTGTTTGTTGAAGGTGAATCATTTGATTGATTCGGCGCTGAATATCATCTTCTTCATTGTCGGCTTCTTGCAATAATCTCATGAATGGGACTGCAAGGATGTGGGAAACATTGTATCAGTACCATAAACTAATTCCAAAGGTGACATACCTATTGATTTCTTATTGCTCACTATGTCGGCCTACAAAGCATTGACAAGATTTCGATGCCAATTCTTTTTGTTTGCCTCCAATATCTTCTTAATAATGTTTACCAAGGATTTATTTGAAGACTCAACTAGTCCATTGTCCTGCGGGTAGTATGCCATGGAATGACCCAATGTGATGTTGTTGTATTTGTTGCAAAACTCAACCATTTTATTTGACTTAAATGCTATTGCATTATCTGTAATAATATTGTGAGGGAAACCAAAATGAGACAAGATATTGGACTCTAAAAACTGAATGATTACCGTGTCCATAGATTGCCTTGTTGGAATGGCTTCGATCCATTTGGTGAAGTAATCGGTAGCTGTCAAAATCCATTTGTGTTGTGTTGATGATGTAGGATGAATTTCTCCTATGAAATCAAGCCTCCACTACTAGAAAGGTTCATTGACTACAACTGGCTTCAAAGGAAGAGGAAGTATCTTCCTTTTTCCCTTAAAAACTTGACATTCGTGGCAGCCCATGACTGTTTTATATAAATCTGAAAACAAAGATGGCCAATAATACCCTACTTTCAAAATTTTATTAGCAGTTGTTTTCCAAAACAGGTGATCCCCACAATCTCCTATATGAAAATCATTCATTACCTGTTGAGCTTCATTTTCAACCAAACAATTAAGAAGAACCCCTCTTGGATCTTTCTAATAGAGAGCATCGTCTAAAATGCAGAATTTTGTAGACTTCGGTTTTAGTGATCTACCTTTACTTCTCGACATGCCGGGAGAAGAAGAAAGATGTTGAAGAACATATACTATATCAGAATACCAAGGTGAGTTGAGAAACATATCGGATACCTGAATGAGGGTGCCACCATCTTCATCATCTGACATTGTTGCAATAAGATTTATGTCTAGAGCATGAAGATTCGACTCAGCCATGAGTGTTGCCAAGCCTTGACCTTTGATCAGTTTGGTAGGCTAATCTCAAGATCATACTCTAACATTGCTGCTATCAACTTACCTCTTCTTCCTTCTGGATCAGTTTGCATGAGGACATCTTTAACAGCCGCATTGGGAACATATGCTATGGTATGCGAATGCAGAATGTAGACTCAAAAATCCTTCAATGCCTTTATAAGAGCCAAAGCTTGTTTCTCAATGATGTTATAGCATAGAGAAACATCTTTGATAGTCTGAATGAAAAATGCAATGGGTTGTTCCACCTGATCCTTCTTTTGCATCAACATTACCACCAAAGTGTGCTTAGATGCGAATGAAAATATAATAAAACCATGAGTATAATCGGGACTGATCAAAACAGGGTTGTGGTTAAAGAAAGCTTTTACCAAGTTGAAATATTTCATGGCATCCTTGGTACATTTCATAGTGATATCCTTCTTCAACATATTAGTTAGCTCACGCAAATGCTTAGCCAAATTTGGTATAAATATGTGTAAGAAATTCATCTTACCATTGAAGGCTTGGATCTCCTTTCTGTTGCGTGGAAAGTCTATTTGCTGAATTGACTCCACCCTAGAAGGATCAATGTGAATACCATGTTTGGAAATTATATGACCGAGGAGTTTACCTTCCTCCATGGAAAAAATACTCTTATTTGTATTTAAAGAAATCTCGAACTGCCTGCATTTCTAAAAAACAATCCTCAAGTGGTGTAAATGCTCATCATCAGAACTATAAATATTGTCACGTCATCTAAATAAACCACCAAGAAAACATCCTTCTCGTTAGCGAAAGATATATCCATGGCCCACTGAAAAGTGGCCCCGCCATGCTTCAACCCAAATGGCATCGTGGCATACTGAAAAGTCCCCCATGGTGTTGTGAAGGCAGTTTTGTCTTGATCCTTTTCATGCACCAAGATCTGATTGTAACCTGAGTAACCATCTAGTAGTGACATATGTGATGCTCCAACTATTCTTTGTAGAATATGGTCCATATTAGGAAGAGGATAATCATCTTTCAGGGATACTTTATTTAGGTATCAGAAATCAATACACAACCTTATCTCCCCAGTGTTTTTTCGTACCAGGACCAAATTCGAAACCCAATTAGAGAATATAATTAGAACAATGATACCAGCTTTAAACAATCTATTTACCTCTTTCTCGATAGATGGAAACAACTTTGGGTTGATCCTCCTCAACTTTTGTATAAATCTGGCTTGATAGGTATGGTATGCTAAATGATGTTCTTGTCATAAACTTTCAAATATGAGTAATCCCATGCAAAAACATCAGAAAATTCGGAAATAAACTTAACATACTTAGCTTTTGATTCGGGAGATAATGTTTTTGATAGCTTAAGAAGCTTGGGTTGGTCCATTGTTGCAATGTTTACATCTTCAAATCCTTTGTCAGTAGAAACCAAGGTTGGTTTTCTCGCCACATCATCTTGATCAAACAACTCCTCTAAAGGTATAGGACCTCTAGGAATAACATTATCCTTTAGCTGTAAAACATCTACATGATTTACCTCAATGTCTTGTTCATCAGAATCACAAACATCATCAATGAAAGAATTATTAAACTTCCCTTCATTCCGCAAAAAGGAATTAATTTCATTGTCATCCCAGAAAACTTGCCAATATCTCAAATTATCAGGAACACTAGGCCTATTTTTGACATGAATTTCAAATTTATTGCTAGAATTCATTGAAATTTTCAGATTGTTCGCTGCTGTAGCAAGTGAATCAACAATGATGTTTTGACTTCTTGGCACTGCTGTCAATGTGTATCCTAGAAACATTTTCAAGATATCTAGTACTGCGTTCCTATAAGCTCTCATCCGCGAATGCTTCACTTGATATTCTCCTTTGACTTGTTTAATCACTAGCTCTGAATTACCATAAATAGAAATCCTTTTCACACCCAACTTCTTCAAAATCTTCAGACCTGTAATCAATGCCTCATACTCAGCTTCATTGTTAGAGAAATCAAAAGCTAATTTATAGGAACACACTCTAACATTACTTGGAACTTTGTCTAGCTAAAAAATAGGACTTTGAATCTGAATTCCAATACCTACACCATCTTTACCCAAAGCACCATCGAAGTCTATGATCCAAAGGTCGTCTTCGTCTTCTAGGTGTTGGAATTATGATTTTGTTTCAATCTTACCTTTCTTGGTTGCTTTATTTTGTTGTTCTTCACTGACGTTCTACTCCTGTGGAGGCTACTCAGAAGGAATTGCCATTTTTTCCTTTTCTTGATTAAGAACTGCTCTAAAATTTTCAAAACTTTCAGGTACATCATCTACTTCTATGAGCTAAATATCTACGTCATTCAATCCACTATCAGTGTACAAAACAAAAGACACTAAATCTATATGTACAACATTTATTGGATGTTTATGGGCTTCTCTTTACTAGTGATCATATATTTCATCTTCTTTTCCCAATACAACTTCCTCAATTGACAAAAAACAAGGATTGTAGCATAAGTGAAGTCAACTTGTAAAGTGCCTTTGAGTTTGGCTCCCCATGATCTAGACAACAACATACCAAATCGAGGTGGTATATCAGCTACTACCACGTCCATCAAAACATTCTTGTTTAGGATTTGATCTAAGGAAACCACCAAATATTTGATGAGACCAATGCAACGAACTCTACCAGAATCAAATGAATACAAATGATGATATTTTTGGGTGATATCCAGGCCCAAATTTTCCATGATAGCCTTGGGCACCAAATTGTGGGAAGCTTCGAAATCAAGCATAACATTATGAAGGATATACTCATGCAGTATAAGACTCAAATAAAAGGGCAGTATTTTGCTATCTCCTAACTAACCTTCTATAGTTGGACGAAAAATAAGTTCAGGGTGATCATCCTCAACATTCACCATGTCGGACAAAGGATCAATTTGTAGTATTCTAGACACATGGTGTTTGTAATGGATATTCTTAACAAGCTAGGTCAAAGGAATAGACACTTTTAATTTAGCAATTTCAGTTCCTAAATTAAAAAGTTTGAATTTTTCTACCTCTTTGACACTGATGTCCCTCTTATCTATTTTCTCCTTCATTGCACTATCCTTTTTCTTATTGTCTTTCTCTTTTGCAGTTGTACTTGTTGATGGATGATTTACCTTGCTAGGATTTTGATCAACATGCTCCTTTCCTTTTTTCTGATTGTTTGAGAGATCATTATTTGACTGAACATCCTTCCTCTTCTGAATAGGACTAACCGGTACATCTCTGCTCCTCAAAGGATATTGTCTCTGCTATGCACTCAAAGCATTCATGTAACCACGCTGATCATCATCAGGTTCGGCCTCCAAAATACCATCATTTTCTAAGATGTAGTCCTCATCCTTTAGAATGTCAACACTTTCTGTATACTCCTCACCTTCGGTCAGAAATGTAGGCATACCATCTGCAATCAAGAAGTTATTTGTTTCAATTACCAGATCTTCCTCCTCTTCTTCTTCCACTCCTTGAACATAATTCTGCTGTAAGGGAGTTCTAATCTGCTGTTGTTGTTGCGCTGGTTGTTCTAGTGCTTTTTGCTCTCTTTTCTTGATTCGGAATTGGGGTTGATACTGCCCTCTAAAGTTTGGGTTCCAGATCTGTGGTTTAGGTCTATCTGTGATGGACAACTGGTCAACCATCCTTTCCATTGTTCGAATCAATGTATCCATTTTTACATCTAAAGTAGATTCTTCTTCCTTCACAGTCACTCTTTTCTTTGATCTAATTCTTTCTCTTTTGTCCAGCAAGTTCGCTTCTATGCTCACAACATTCTTTTGCATGTCTTCTAGAGTTTTAGGATCATGTTCACACAACTGATATGCCATATCGGCATCAAATCCATCTGGAAACCTAAGCAAAGCCAATCCCTCCTGGCGTTTGATATTTGCAGGGATAACATTGGATACTGCATTAAATATCACACTATAGTCTTGCACACTCTCGCCAACATTTCTTTTGATGTTCTCATATTCGGAAAATATCTGAAGGGGATTATTCTTCACCTGCCACCAATCTAGGAACTGCCTTTGAAGGGTAGGTAGATTAGTGATAGAAGCTGCTCGTAGGGCTCTGAACCATTTGTGAACTTTTCCTCCAAAACTTTGTACAAACAACCTCATTATCACATCTTCAATTTCAACTCCATGGAGTTCAATGAAATCATTCATCTTGTCTACATATTGTTGCACTGTAATAGTTTGGGTGCCGTCGAAGAAAGGTATTTTGGTTTGGTAATCAGGGGGCATGGCACCAGGATTTTGAGGAAAAACAAAGGGGGCATATCGGGCAGCCATAACTGGAGGTGGGGGAATTGGTGGATTTAAGACAAGGATTGGAATATTCGATATACTCAAAGGGGGATTAGCAATAGCTTGAGTGGTGTGAACAATCTATGAAGAAGAAGGTGGAGGGTGAGAGATAGCTTGAGTGGTAATAGATGCAAAAGAAGTATTTTGAAAATCAAAAGATGGCCTATGAGTCTTATTTTGCACCCAAGTGTTTAAGTTTGAAGAGAGGTTTTGTAAGTGATCAAGAGTGTGAATAAGTTGTGACCTTGATTTATTGTCTGAAAAAAAGTCTTCAACGAGGTTATAAAGAGATATAGAGGAATAAAAAATTGTCTAATCAATCCACCTTAAATATTTACTGCGAAATAAACTCTGCTCAAAATTAATATCAAACTCAATGTCTTGCAAAGTGTCTATCCTTCCCGGGAGTGAATTAACTCGAGGAATGAAATCCTCACTTGACTATTCTCCAATTGTTGGCTTATATGGGCCTAACCCAGGTTCGGAAGAGTTATTTAGCCAAACAAATATCGCAGCTACTGGACCTTTCGGCAACAGTCCATGGATCATGGACTAAGGTCTCACTCGAGGTAGCAAGGGAGGGTGCTGGAACCAAGTCTTTGCACCCTTGGGATGTCTTGATGTGGTCTGGAGGGTTCACGTGTTGTTCTGTGGCCTCACACCACTCCACTTCTCCGTAGATCTGGAACAAAGAAATCCCTTAATTCTTATTATTAGTGAGCTATTATAGATCAGATCTATGGTTTACGGTCTTTAAGAAAACATTTACTAGAGGTAATTGGTTCACACACCCAGAAAATATATAGATTTGCATAAAATCAATACATAAGCATAAGCGCACAGATCAAATAGATATATCAACCATAAATTAACAAGATCCGCAATAATTCAGATTCAACACAGTATTTCAGAACCAACTTATCTTTATTCAATTCCTCTGCTAATACAACTAGATCTTCCCTGCGCACTCAGCTACGGGGGTCCACGTACCCAACTGCAGACTCTACCAGGCCTCTGCGCACACAGCTACAGAGCCTCTATCTACCCACCAGCAGCCTCGACTCGGACTTACAGACACTTCAAGACTTCTTTCTTTGAAAACCCATTACATTCCAAATCCAAAAGTACATTCCCAAAAAAACTGACTCCTAACTCTAGATCCTTGCTCTATTTATACATTTCCATGGTCTGTGAACCTTGGGTGGGCCGACTCAATTTACATTATTTTTGGGCGGACAACCCTTTGACTTGGCTCATTACACTTTTGCTCTCTGTGCATATCGTGGAGTCTTTTACATGCCTTTACCCAAACCTTTGGGCTTTTGAGCCCCAAAACCATTACGCGGGGCCTTTGTTACGCAACAGTCTCCCAAAACAATCATCATGACTCGTCCTGAGTACTATCCTTTGTACCTATTCTATGCGAGCCACTGATGCATTCGTATCGCTTGCCATTGCTTGTCCAGAATCACCTACTACTTGCATGTGTGCTAACTTTCCTTTGATGGCTGTGGAGACCTCAAATGCTTCATCTAGCTAAGGCTGGATGTGTTCTTTAAGCACCACTTCCTTATGTCGTGTAGCATCAACTTGTGCCTTGAGAGCCTGGGCCTCTTTTATTTTAGCCAACCTTTGTGTGATAGCGACCATCTGTGTAGTCCCTCGGACTGTGTCATAAGCCTGCTGCAACTCCCACACTTCGACATCTACTTGTTGTATGGTTTGGTCTTCCTAGAGGGAGGTGAGTGTAAGGAGGGATTAATCGAATAGTCTTAAGCAATCTTCGACAACGACTTTATCATTTTCAGTCTTGCTTGAATTTCACTACAGTGCCACTCCTGAATTTCCAGTGGTGTGGTCGGTTGCGCCTTTAGCCTTAACTCTGCAATTTGTAGATTTAATTCCCATTGGGACTTCGCGGCCTCTTCTTGGACCATCTGAAATCCTGTGGCCATGTGATGAATCTTACCAGTTGTTGGAAGTTCAGATGGGATAGCTAACTCCGGTACCTTGCTTCAAGCTTCCATCATGGCCTGTTCCACTTCCTGGTTGCGTGTGATCAAGTCATCTCGTTGGAGACTGACCTACTCCAGATTTTCTTTGTGCTCCATCAATGTTTGTAGGGTGTGGCCTTCCTTAGCTTGAAGCTCAGTGGTTATCCCAGCCTGTAGCTGGTACATGGTTTCTCTAGGAAGAGTGGCCAGATTCAACCCCCAACCTCACACATACCCCTCTACTTCCACTAAGACAGTGTCTATTGGCTATGCTAAGGTGTTCATTGTATTGGTGCATACCATCTTCTTAGCCGCAACTGTGTCCTCTGTTAATTGTAGGGTTACCCTGCCCAAGGGTCGCACCTATAATGCCTGCAACTACGCTCGAATCTCCCCTAACATAGTTGTCTGCTCTGTGATCAGGTCCATCCATGCCTTGGTAGGGAAATTACTCGCTAGTTTGCTGCTGCCAATAAACTCTTTTTCCAAAGCTTTTGCTGTCTTTGACTTTTTGCATGTGTGCGGTGATTCCTTGTTGCATGGTCGCTTGACCTAGGGTGATTATAATATGGTTTGTGCATTCCTGTATCGTCTTTTCGTATATCATGTCTTGTTCCAAGATTCCTTTGGCTATCACTTCCGTGGTTGCCTCCTTCTACGAAGCTGCCTGTTGTCCCTGATAGGTCTTGTCTGCCAATTGATTGAGTCGTTGTTGGAGTTCCTTTCTTCACTGTTGCACTGCCATTTTTTCTAGTACAACCTTTTCTGGGGTGTGCCACTCTGGAAGCCATGTTGCCAGTACCTCATAAATCATGTGTTATGTAGCAATGAATGGAAGCGTGACCCATGCTCACTTTGGATCCTTTCGTGCCCAAATATATAAGTTATGCATGTTTTCTTTGAACTCGGTCGTGCTTTGAAAACTATTGTAGATTGTTGGAGACATCTGTGGCCTGCGAGTGATTTGTGTCCGGATACTCCCCTTCATGAAGGTCCAAAACACCTTGATATCAGAAACCCTCGCTGCGACCTTTGTAGCCCAGAGGGAGGTATACTACACTACTTTCGATAGGCTATCTCTAATGCTGGGAAACTGGCTACCCTGTGACAATTCTCCTACAACCAGAAGGATTAAGAGTAGAAACCATGCATAGTAAAATGTCTTACCTTTGTCCTGTGCTTCCTGACAATTTGTCAAAAATTCATTACATAAGAACTGCGCCCAGTTGAACTGAACCCCATTCGTGCACTATTCTGTAAGCGCAATGATAGAAGCTGGCATCTCATCTGCACGACATTTCCTTATTAGTTTACTAGCTAGTAACTGGGTGGCGATTCGCACCCCTTGATCTTTGATTCTTGCTATTGCATATCCCCACTTCTGCTTCTCCAAATTATATTTAGCCTTCATTGTTTCAGCGAGACCCACGTCGCTACTTGCTCCAACTATGTTTGTGGGGTCATTCCCTTTTACAAGCAAGTGGGTAATCCAGTGTACCAAATCAGTTGTGATAGGAATCGGCTCCTCCAACCAGAGATACCCATCATGTACCAGACATAGTAACTGCCGGATAACAAAGATGGTGATGGCCACATGGTGAAAGTGAGGTATCCACCTTAGATTAAGTAATCCCACCCTCTCCACACCAAGTAACCACTTCCACGGTAGTAATTTGTCTTTGGCCAATTCAGGCAACTTGTTGCTGTCTACAAGGTCCCAATCTTCAAACTTGATGCTCGTAACTCAGCCCAGTGGCAACCCATCGAACCTTATTTCATCTAGAAGAAGCAAGGTCTGGAGCGTATTCTTTGCAGCATCCAAGTCCTTCGGTATCTTTGCCATCCCGGTCCATGGGGAGATATAGGGGGTTCATGAAGGGATTTGGAAAGCATCCTCTTTGTCCTCATCTTGTGTGTCAATTTGATCGATCAAAGCTTGCAAATCTTCATCATCCTCCTTAGGTTCAGTGGTGATTGCTTTGCCCTTTTCGACTCCTGATAAATTATTAAATCTCGGCGATAGCCTGACTGGCCCCATTTTCTACTTGTTTTTCCGAGGCCACGGAGTGCGCGGGGATTTAGGGAGTTTGGGGATCGCGATAGCTTCATCTAGCTCCTCCTGGGTAAAGTATAGTTCTTTCATGAACCGTGCTCAGATTCTCACCATGGTACTCATGGAATACCTGGTAGCCGAGTGCTTGCTGGTCGTCACTGGTGCAAATCTCAGAGATCCTGGTGTCGTCCATAGGTTGTTAGAGGAACATGTAATTTTGAATGGATCCCTTCCCTCCCGTTCTAGTTTATTAACAATGTCTAGGTGGTAGATCTTTTCATATCTAGCTTGGAACTTTCGTCTTAATGGCCCGACGCCTGCTCCTCCCTGACGTAATTCGACTTTCTTGTCAGGAACAGTGGTGTTAATAGTCACCCCTTGACCTTTCCATGTGGTAGTGCTGTCCGTCGGCTGCAGCCGCGAGCTTGTGGATTGAATGACTCTGTATCAAACCCTTTTTCCGTGTCGGCCTCTCATAGACTTGTTTATAGTCTTGCGCCTCCTTTCAACTGCTCGGAGCATTGAGACTGTGTTGTCTACAGCTAGTTAGGTGGTCGAACCCCTGGTGTGATTTTTTCCTGCTAACCCAAGCTACAAGCACCTTTCGAGTGTCTTTGTAGCCATTAGTTCCTCGTGCATCGTTGTGTGGGCTGTACCCTTCCATAGGTGCGGGTGTAACCATGATATCAAGGTCGTGGTTTGTTCCCATTCTACGGGATACCCAACTGGGCCTAATTCCCTTATATGTAGACTTGCGCAGCCTTTGTGGGCGTCTTTACTTTTCATCTTACTTATTCCCTCCATGACTAGTGTGCTTTTCTTTCTTAGCCGTGCTGATAGTGCTTTAATTTGGTGAGGCCTGCTCCTACCCCGCTTGTTTTGGGCTCTCTCCTATTTAATTTTTGACACTCTCATCTGTGCCTCTCTTCTATTATAGGCCCATCGCACCTGTGGTATCTGCAACTTCCCATGGGTTGTTTTCTTGAACAGACGCTAAGCATGTGTCCCCCTATTCCCCTCCTCACTTTATCATGGACCACTGGTGAACTGGATTTCCCTCCAACCCGTACGCACACCTGCCTCTGATTCGCGCCGAATCTTTGGGCATGTATTCCATTCGTGAAAAATTTTCGTGCATGGTGTCTTTGTGGGTCCATCCTGCAGCTTTTGTCTTAGATTCGTCATTTTGCATGGGTCGACTAGCTCCTCCTCCTTCGTGGCATCCTCATCAACTGGTCACTCCCTAACCATCTTGTTACAATTTAGTGTTGTTACCTCATGCAGTCGGTTCTGCCATCACTCAATCTCTTCATCTAAGTTCGAGGTGCAGGAACTGTCACGATCCCATGAGATTCTTCCGTCCACTGTCATATTCACTAAGTCCTAATCCTGCATTGTGATCTAGTAGATACAGTCCAATTCATCATCACTACCCTCGTCGCACATTAGTTCGGTATAACGTGCCCCTTTGGTTGGGTCTAGTGGAACCACTACGCGGAGAGATTTTTTTCTCAAAGGTCATTTTGTGTTTCTTTAGGTTGATGACTCCATTTATATCTGTTTCCTAGTCTATTCCTAACAATGCGAGATATGGGTTACTTTCATCCACAATTTCTATAACCTCAAAATCAGTTTGTGTACTTACATCATCAATATATACTGTAACTCCTTGCAGTCTTCCCATCGGAAATACCTTCTATTAATTCGCCATCCGTTATTGGATAGGAGACCATTGTAGTGCAGGCCTGCCCATGCGCTCCCATGTCTATTTAGGTAGGATATTTGCATCTAACCCCAAGTCCAGAACAACCTGATCCATCTCATAGTCCCTAATATGGGCAGTCAATCGCATTTCCCATCCAGTATGCAACACATGCTTGCCTAGCTTTCAGACCATTTGAGGTTCATCCGATCCTGTGCACTTGGTTATCAACTCTTGCAGTCCCTTCACCACGTTAGTATCCCTTAGAAGCTTCATGCATGTTTCTAAGAACATAGTTAGCATAGAAGTATCCCTTTTCGGCTTCGTTCGCTCCTTGCTACCCGATGTAGAAGCTTCCATGAAGATCTTCTTGGATTCCATACACATTTCCTTCGTGCACTCCAAATCAAATTCTTGTTATTTTGTTGGGGCCCTATGAACCCATGCATCCTCCTCTGGTTGCTTCCCCTTATCTTCTCCTGTACTTGCACCACTTCTAAGCATCATATTCAACTTAGGGTCTTCCTTACATGGCTCAACCTTCATCATTTGGAGTTTTGAGTGGGCGTAGCCATAAGCACCCCTTTTTCCCACATCTGAGCGATTAGCGCGGGGAAATTGATTGCTTCATGGTCAAACTAGTAGTAGTATGGGCAACAAGCTCTGGTAGGGTTTGTGCAATCACGCGCATAATGCCCTGGTCCCCCACAATTATAGCAGATTAATTGTCCCCATCCGCGTCTGGGTCCCATTCCCCCTTGTCCCCGTTTGCGTCCTTGAAATCGGCCCCGTGCTATTGCTGTGGCGGGATCCTGCCCGCACGCCTCCATCTACATCCTGTAAGCAGGCGTTTGATCCATAAAAAAGTCATAACTTGGGTAGTTTCTTTCATCATGGCCAATTATCCTACAAAAGTTGCAGAATAACTACTTGGGGGGGCGGGAGGGGTTGTCTCAGGTTCTGTAATAGATGATAGTTTTCTGTGGCATGCTTTCCTCCCACCTGACAGATCACGCACCAGAGTACGGGCGCTATGCTTGGCATTGCCTGAACATCTGGTCGCAATGGTATTGGTCCCCCACTACCATATAGTTTGTAAAGACTAGATAGTGATCCTTATCATGGCCCTGTCCCTTACATTTGGTACACCACACCTCTTCACACACTTGTGACTAAGGTGCTTGTCCTTGCTTCAAACTTCGCATCTCTAAGCATAGGTTTTGTATTTTCACATGGATTTGCTGAACTCCCAACCCCGGATCCTGTATTAGGGTTTCGTTCAACCTCATTGCTGTTTCTAATGCTTCGACTTGGGTTGAGATCTTTTGTTGTGATAGCGCCATCCTCAGATGTGGTGTCAAAGATACCACAAACCATGCTCAATGTTGTGCATTCGTCAGTGTCATGTTAGCCTCGCGGATTGTGATTTTCAATCTCTGATCCAAGTCCCTTGGGATTTCACTAGGTAACATTGCGATCTCCTTGAACCCAATGATTGATTGTGTCTTTGATTTTGGCCGACCAAATTCCTTGTTCAATGCATCCTGGATCTCCATTTTTCCCGCATTCGGATGATCATTTGAGTACTTTATATACCATGTCAATGCACAGTCCTACAACACGCTAACCATAGTAGCCTTTTTTATGGTATCATCCGTTATGCCTTGGGCTTCCCATACATCCCTTACCACAAACCAAAACTATCCTGGTTCCTCATTTCCTACACCCTTAAATATCGACAATTTGACTGCGGTCGCCATCCCAACCTTCGATGGTGGCGGAGGTGGAGGTGGAGTCGGTAAAGATGGATTTGATGTAGGTGAAGTAGGTGATGGTGTGGACAGTGGTGGTATTAGCAGAATGCATTGCCCAATCAACTAGACTGCACTTCTCGAAGAGAGCCTTGTGAGTTCTTCCTCGCTTTCTCGCAAAATGGAAATCAGAGGGTTGTTCTCTAATCCTTCGGTTCCTCAGTAACCTCTTTCACTCCACGTTACACCAAACATCAATAAATGTGCATAATCTTCTTTTCACACAACAACATCTTAATCCAAGTATTCAATGATTTGATATACTTACCCCACAGTCCTTGGAGAAAGCGCCTTTCTACTTCACTATAACTCAGTTGTGTCTATCACAAACTAAGTGATAGACCCTCCTATTACCCGATCCAACCAGTGATCTACTGTGCGTGCGATTTTGTCTTCAGAAGCTTCTAGTTTGTGCACTAATTATGGAGTCCAAATAATAGGTTGATCTAGTTTGCACCTTCCCATGCTGTCAGCTAACCTCATGATCCACTCGTACAACTCTGTCAAGAATGATGTGAAGAAGATCTCATTGATGTCTATGTATATCTAATGATCCAATCACTATTCTTTTGATATCCGCAGATTTCTATTTTCTTGAACCACAAGCTTATGAAGCTTCTGATCTATCCATTCATCAAGTTATTTCTTCGTAGGGCTCCAATATCCTGACATTAGACATTCCTTAGGCAGATCTCGATCCTGGCAACGGAACCATTTGTTGTCTTATATGGGCCTAACCTAGGTTCGGAAGAGTTATTTAGCCAAACAAATCCTGCAGCTACTGGTCCTTTTGATAATAGTCTGCGGATCGTGGACTGAGGTCTCACCCAAGGTAGTAGGGGAGGGTGTTAGAACTAGGTTTCCGCACCCTTGGGATGTCTTGATTTGTTCTGGAGGGTTCACGCACTATTTTGTGGCCTCGCGCCACTCCGCTTCTGTGTAGATACAAAACAAGGCAATCCCTTAATTCTCATTATTAGTGAGCTATTATAGATCAGATCTACGGTTTACGGTCTTTAAGAAAACATTTACTAGAGATAACCAGTTCTTGCACCCAGAAAAGATATAAATTTGCATAAATTCAATGCATAAGCATAAGCACGCAGATCAAACAGATATATCAACCATAAATTAACTAGATCTACAATAATTCAGATTCAACACAATATTTTAGAACCAACTTATCTTTATTCAATTCTTCCGCTAATACAACCAGATCTGCCCTATGCACTCAGCTGCAGGGGTCTGCGCACCCAGCTGCAGACTCTACTAGGCCTCTGTGCACCCAGCTGCAGAGCCTCTATCTACCCACCAACACTCTCGACTCTGACTTACAAACAGTTCAAGACTTCTTTCTTCAAAAACCCATTACATTCCAGATACAAAAGTACATTTCCAAAAAAACTGACTCCTAACTCTAGATCCTTGCTCTATTTATAGTGGGCTAACTCAATTTACATTATTTTTGGGCGGAAAACCCTTTGACTTGGCTCATTACACTTTCACTCTCCGTGCATATCGCAGAGTCTTTGCCATGCCTTTACCTAAACTTTTGAGCTTTTGAGCCCCAAAACTGTTACGCAGGGCCTTTTCTACCTAACACCATCTAAACTAGATTTCTCTACAGCTTTCTTATATTTTCACCCAATTTTATGAGGATCACTGACAACGGTTGGAGGATTCAGATCTGGATTGGATCTGGTGTACTTTCGGGAAGCTAGTATGTCTAATTTTGAAATTTAATATATTGCTTTATAATTTTCCAATTCAGCCTATTAAATTCTAAAGCTTATCATCCACAAGCATAAGAATTCAAATGAAACATCTTACTAGGTTGATTAACTTCTGATCTTTCATTCCCTAGTATGGTCACCATTATGTTAACACCTGGATTGAACCTCAGGCTGAAGGAAGGCAATTCCAAGGTAACCAAAAACCACGCTTAGCCAAGTAGTTATCCCTACTAGGCCAGGAGGGGGCTCTCTCTGTAAGGATCTCAGCCAAATTGACTGGATCTAGAAACTGATATTAGGTAAGGTATAGTAACACAAGGTTTGATTTGATTTTGAATGGTTTTGCTAGATTAGGAGGAGCCAAACAGTTAGGGCAGGGAAATTAGGTCAAAGATGTAGGGTGTTCAATGGGGCAAGGTAGGCACAAGGCTTAGCAATCTAGGGTTTGATGGGTGAGGTGATTCAGGAGAGGTGAGGAATTAGAAAGAGCATGTAAGAAACATGGATTCTTTCTAAATTGAAGAAAACATAGACTACGAATATTTTCCCAAAACAGAGCATAACTATTATGAGTTTTTCCCATCAACTTGAAAACATCCACTTAAAAGCAATGAAATGATTGATGAAGTACAAAAATCATTTTAACATATGATCACAATAACGAAAACTGAACTGAACATCATACCCCATGGATCCCAAAGAAATAGCTGCAACTTTTCATTAATCTCCTATTGAAAATTGATACAAAATGATGTCTACTCAAAGCCTAAGCATACAACTAGGTCCAAACCACACAACAACTGAGGAAAAGAATTATATAGACCCAAAACAACTCACCCTAAGCTCAAGGGTTCGAGTCCATGAGAAGGGGAGTTGTTTCTAACAAGATCTGAACTACTCACAAGAAAATAGGGTGGTCAAAGTGACTCATCCCTAACCGAAACAAACTGATACATTACACCACATGAACTTTCTTTACCTGATGAATCTACCCTAAAAGGATCTAGAAGCATCATAATTACATTCAAATGATCAATTACAAGGATTAAATCATGATTTTCCAAGGTGAAATTGAAAACTGGGACAAAACAATGAAAAACTGCACAATCTATCAAACACGTAGCACCCGTGCTAGGCATGTAGTGCCAATGCCAGGCGCACCCTTCAACTTTAGCTGCACTTTTGGAGGCCTTTACGATGTCCAAATTGGGCCCACAATAGCTTTTTGGAAAGCTATGCCTGTCTAATTTCTGCAACATCATGAATTGTTGCATTTGGAGTTCATTTGACCTATCAAAAGTTAATCCTCCCAACGCTGCTTAGCGCACAGTGCCCAGGCCAAAAGGAGGGCATAAAGGTGATTATTTGAGGGGGTTTGGCCCTTTTGGGCAACTAGGTCTACTCCAAAACCTTAGAAAATGCACAGGATTCATGTGCTCATCATTGTGAATCCAAAAATGCTGACTGTTTCCTCATTGGATGCCCCAAAAAAGATCGTAGCGCCCATGGCGCTGCGCATTTGCCTTCCATGACTGTGAAAAAAATGGACTGAAAAACACATCAACTTCCTTCAAACTCAAAAATGATCCATCATGCCCAAAAATGTGTTTTTATGACTAATCAAAGATTAGAGGCATGTAGGTGTGCCTCAACAAGCATGTCAAGTCTCGTCCTCTCCTCTTGCTTGGTCAATTTGTCAATTTTCTCATGAACTCTTTTGAGCTTGCTCCTTGCCACTTGGTTTCTCCTTGCATAATACTTTCCCATCTTCCTTTGCAACTCAACATCTTTGTTTTCTTTGTCCAAGAGGGTCTCCAAGTGTGTGTTCACTTTCTCAAGCCAAGACTCTCTGTTTTCAGCTATGTCCATGACCAATTTCTCATTTAGAGTGAGCTGCTCCTCCAATTCTGACTCTTTTTTTCTTTCAAGCTCTAAGGAATTTTTCAATCCTCTTTTTCTTGGCCCTTTTATTTGTCCTTGTTCATCATATGGCTCTCCCTAATCTCCATAAGCCTCATCAAGCTAAAATTTGGCTTTCTAAGCTTCCCTTTTTGCCTTGATATACTTGATTTGCATCAACTCCTGCTTACATTCTAGTTGCTTGTTCTCTTCCTCATAAAAGGAGATAACATATTGGGATCTTTGTAAATTAACCTCAAGCTCCCTGATTTTTGCATCCTTTACTCTCAAGGCAGCTTGAGAATATTTGTTTCCCTCCTCATCGCTAGAGTCCACAAGGAGAAACTCCTTTTCAATGTCATGCTCTTCATGCTGTTGTTTGGCCTCTGCTTCCTCTACCATTTCCTCCTTTCCTTTAACCTGTAATGTTGATGATGAAGGCAAGGCCCCTCCCACTTTCTATGGGGTAAACACCTGCCTCTTTCCCCTTTGATAGGTGAAAGAAAATGGCTGCAAACTATTCCTCTGTGGTATACTACTCTGACCATGCTCAATGTGTACACCATATCCCTCACTGTCATCATGATCATCATGTCCCTCATCACTGTCATCATCTGTAGTGGGGGCTACATGAACTTGTGATGTAGACGGTGTGGAGGTGTCTGGAGAAGAATGACCTATTGAGGATGAGTGATAAGTAGGTTGTGGTGGATGAGAAGAAGTAGATGGATGAGTGGAGGATGATGGAGGTGTTAGCCTTGTTTGCAAATGGCCCATAAATGAATCCAATTAAGCACTTTATGTCTTCAAAGCTAGCAAAATCTTGCCAAGGATAAAAAATAGTGCAGGAGAATAACCCTTAGAAGTGAG
Source organism: Pinus taeda (assembly GCA_000404065.3). Lineage (NCBI taxonomy): Eukaryota > Viridiplantae > Streptophyta > Pinopsida > Pinales > Pinaceae > Pinus > Pinus taeda. The sequence continues at coordinate 50,378 of APFE030877939.1, forward strand.
GAAAAGCACTATCGGGAGGCTAAAACACATTAAAACAGTCAAAAAACCATGCATCATAGGCTTGAACATAGCAACACACATAAGCCATTATATCTAGACGATCAATGGCCCAGATGTAAGCGGAAAATCGCAATCAGCACTACACAGAGGAGGACTTAAGAATGGGCGTAGGACACCCCCAATTAGCGATCTTCGATGATTGGATCAGCGGGTCGCAATCGGCAGAGGTGGGTTGGTTGAGTAAGGGTAGAAAAAGTTGGAAATGCGATTGTGATTAGCGATGCAATGTGGATCATCGATCAAGTGACACAGATCGACGGCCCACATCACATCGCAGGATCGGTATTGGTACTAACCATGGGGTGGGGCCTTTACATATATATGGGTGTGACCTGATGAACTAGACCTGATGGGGTTCTAAATAATATCGCATAATATTTCAAGTCCGCAGATTGGCCATTTTCAATGTATTTTGTGTATTTTCATTATATAATGAAATACAAAGGGAGCCTTGGGTAGTGCCGATGCGATAAAGCCCGGTCCCGAAAGGTTTTGGGAATGAAAATACATAATATTTTCATGTCCCCCAAATGCCATTTTCAAAGTATTTTCAATGTTTTTAAGCATATTTCCAAATACAAAGGGAAGCAAGGGACCAGGCCATTTGCGATAGGTGACAGCGACCCAAAGGGTAGACTCGATAGACAAATAGATCATATTTAAGGACTTTTGAAGTCCAAAAGAAGCAAAAATTTGGGGGATTTTACATGTTGTAGCATCTTCTATTTAAAATAGAAAACAATCATTGTGAAGCAGTTGAAGGGATCTCAAAGGGCCGAAGACCCATTCCATCATAGAGCAGAGGCATTATGCAATAATGTTTACATGCCAGAAAATGGATTCGACCGGGAGGCAGCGGCCAGAGGACAGAGGCCGGAAAGTGAAAAAGATAGCGCAAATCATCCAAAACAACTCAAAGAGATCATGGGGCATCTCTGGCACAAGAGAGCTCCCAAAAAATGTAGCAAACATACCAGAAAGTAGTTACTCTTTTGTCAGAAGAAGAAACCTCCAAACCATGCTTGCCTAGTCACGTCATCAAACAGTTAAGGGACAGAGAGGATAGATGAAGACTCTAAGCCTTTGAGAGCTTAGGAGCATTATAAAGAGCCTATAAATGGCTGAAAGTAAAATGTAACAGGGGTTCAACTTCTGGAGACTATTGAGACTTTGCTACTCAAGCTTCTCATCTTCATTGTAGCTATATAAGCTTCTTTTGTTGTTAAATGTTCAATTTCCATTTTCTCTTATGTTCTAAGCTTGCACTTGAACAGGTTGTTCATGTTTCTTTTGTGTCTAAGTCCAGATAACTGTCATCTTATCTCTGCTTTGATAAATTAGATTTGCAAGTTTCTTTTATTTCCTGTAGCTAGCCATTCATATATGTTTGTATATGCATTTTCTGGTATATTCAGTATTCCCCATCTATTGATTGAATCTACAAACTATTGAGCATTAGTAGTCTAAAGCCTTGTATTGTTGAGGGTGTTCACGCATGTCTTGAGTAAAAATAGAGTTGAAATGGTTATTTGGATTGATCCAAACCATCATTCATTCCAATAGTTCAAAGAACAATATTGAATATTATATGTTACCAAGCATCTCTGAGTTGCAACCTAGGAGAGTTTCCTGGAGCCTTAACATAATTGGCAGCATTGCCAGGGAGAGGAGACTAAAGCTCAGCTTCCCTGGGAGATGACACAGATCTAGCTTTGATGATAAACAGAGTCTGGGCACTTTTTTTTATTTGTAATAATCTATCTAGTAACTCTATTGGAGGCCAAACGTTTTTGGCGATTCCAATTCATAGGTCTGGCTCAGTTTGTGAGGCATACTCGAAGAAATCCTTAGAAGTCACAAGCTGATCCAGTTCTTGACCCTAAAAAAATAATCAAAGAAAGAAAGGCATTGTAGAAAGGAGCATCATGTTCATGTAAATCTAAACAATCTTCTATATCTCTTCAAGAAAATCCTGCAATAGAACAAATACATGTTGAGAGTATACCATCTAATACTAGCAGTGAAGAAAAACTCTCAGAGATTTATAAAGATCCTTATTCTTTAGGTTGTCCTTTCGTTTTATGCCCAAAGGAAACCTCACCTCCTATCCATCATACTTCTTTAGTCCTACCAATCACTCCTCAACCCTCTACCATTCATACTTCCAGTACCCTTATAGTCACCACAACTATGGAAGACCCACAAGCACCTACCAAAATGGAAATAACCATAGCTGCTAGGTATGGACCTCTAGTATGGCCCACTCCTTTGAAAGCCATGCCTACTGGAGAATATCAGAAGTATCTTCCTAAGTTAACTGAGGCTGAAGGTGTTACAACTGAAGAACATCTTGAATCATTCTATAGCTATGCTGATAACCTAGACATCAGTGAATATGATGTCTAGATGAGAGTCTTTGTCCAAAGCCTAGATGGAGAGGCTAGAAAATGGTTCAAAGAACTAACCCCAAGATCTATAATAGATATTGAGGCTTTATATGATGTATTCCTAAATCATTGGGGGGGATAAGAAGGATTTGCTCTACTACCACACTACGTTTGGGAACTTAAAGAGGGAAAATGGTGAGTTGCTGCCTGATTTTAATAAGAGGTTTAACCACATGTACAACAAGATACCAGCTAAAGTAAAACCCACCACTACCTCTGCTAGACTCATCTATGCCAATGCCTTTGATTCTAACTTCTGTTTACTATTGAGGGAGAGGTGATGTGTTACTTTGGTTGATATGCAGGATGCAACCTTGGAAGTAGAATCAAACATCATGGCTGCAGAGAAGCTCAAGGGAAATGTTGATAGAAGAAGACAGAGGCATGAGTCTTCATCATCTTCAGATCCTAAGATCAAGAAAATGACTAAGATGATAGAGTCCTTAGCCTTCGGTATCTCCAAATTAAAGGTTGAGCAGAACTCTGGGAAAGGAAGAGTTCCTAATACCTTTGTTCATAGAAATCCAAATCCATATACAAGAGCTAATGGGCAATTGTAGATTCTACAAAGAAGCAAAGATGCCAATGAATACCAAAGGGTGAAGACCCCTTTTCAGAACGTAGTCATGGAGGAAGAGTAGTTTGAGGAAGATGATGTGATCCATTGTTTTGAAGACAAAGGCAGTGCCCCTTTTTTTACCTTAGCTACCTATGAAAAATCATTATTCAATGACTAGATCAATGAAGAGTGGGACGATGAAGTTGTTCTACAAACTGAAGATCAACACATATATAATATGAGATCAAAGATTGATAATGCCAAGGAAACTCCCATTCAAAGAGCTATTGTCCCTATAGTACAACAAGCTAATAAGCACTAGCAACCAACAATTGATCCTATCATCCTCAAAGCTCCAACTCACAAGGTAAGAGGCCCTTGAGCCTAAATCCATCCAAGCCTCCACTGACTGTGTCTATCTGCAAGATGACAAACCAGCTGTTATTCTCAACCCAATGATTGAAAATCGTGAAGACAGCTACCCATCATTCTATGTTTCTCTGACTATTCATGACAAAATCCTTCACGATTGCCTTCTAGACATTGGAGCCAGCCATAATCTAATGCCCAAGGTTGTCATGGATAAGTTGGGTCTTGACATTACCAAGCCTTTTCATGACCTATTTTATTTTGACTCTAAAAGAGTGGAATATCTGGGATTAATCAAGGACCTAACCATCACTTTGTCTCAGCTGCCCATGAAGAGCACGATTATGGATATTGTGGTAGCAGATGTACCCACCAAGTTTGGCATGTTGTTGTCCAGAGGCTGGATCAAGAGATTAGGTGGATCATTGCAAAATGATCTGTCCTATGCTAATGTCCCAGTTTTTGGAGGAGAAAATAGGAGATTGTGCAAAGAGGCTCAGTTGGCTTATACCATCAGTGATGAGAAGAAAAAAACTAATCATCCCATCTATGCTGGTGACTCCGATTTTGGAGATTGTTTTCTTTAGATAGAAGAATCTCAGGTGGCCTCCACATAGCTTAGAAAACCAATTTTCCAGATCATAGAGGAAGAAGGCCCATAGATTTGGGACATGTTCATTGATGGAGCTTGCTTTAAGAAAGTTGCAGTGGCAGACCTTATCATTCAGAAGGTCAACAAAACTTTCCAAGCAAAGCATCCAAGGCTGAAAGCATACAGAGATGAGCGAAAATATGGACCATCTTTGCCTGACAATGTCAAATACTGGAAATTTTTGGAAGAGGATGATAAAATTAATAGGATTTTACAAGTCTTTGATGAATTTGATGCCTTATGGATAAGTCCACTTGTCATTGCTCAAGTTCAGATGAGCAACATTTTCATTTTGCACAATCTAGAAGGAGGAGATGTTTTTGGTAGCCCAGTCAATGGGTTGTTCTTCGAACTTTATTTTATTTAAGGCTTTAAAGGCCTTGGTATTTTAAGTATGTTTTTCTCAAGTTTTTATTTCATGCTTAATAGACTCCATTCCCAATGGAACAATATAAGGAATATTTGATTTTGGTTTTACAGGAAAGGCATTGATTCTGCAGTTCTTAAAACCTCACAGGGAGGCTTTCATCCCCAGAAGGAGCCAATGTTAGCCTTGTTGGAAAATGGCCCATAAATGAATCAAATTATGCACTTTAAGTCTTCAAAAGCCAGCAAAATCCTACCAAGGATAAAAACCAGTCCAGGAGAAGAACCCTTAGAAGCGAGGAAAAGCACTATCGGGAGGCTAAAACACATTAAAACAGTAAAACCACCATGCATCGCAGGCTTGAACATAGCAATGCACAGTAGCTGTTAGATCTAGCTGATCGATGGCCTAGATCTAAGTAGAAAAAGGCAATCGATCCTACACAGAGGAGGACTTAAGAACGAGCGCAAGACACCCTCAATCAACAATCTTCGATGATCAGATCAACGGGTCACCGGCAGAGGTAGGTCGGCGGAGTAAGGGCAGACCAAGAGGGACTGGCGATTGTGATTAATGATGCAATGTGGACCTTTGATTAAGCGACGCAGATAGATGGCCACATCGCATCACAGTATAGCTATCAGTGCTAACCATGGGGCGAGGCCTTTACATATATATGAATGCAACCTGATGAACCGGACCCGATGGGGTTCTAAATAATATTGCATAATATTTCAAGTCCACAGATTGGCCATTTTCAATGTATTTTGTGTGTTTTCATTATATAAAGGAATACAAAGGGAGCCTTGGGTAGCAATGATGCGATAAAGCCCAGACCTGAAAGGGTTTGGGAATGAAAATACATAATATTTTTATGTCTACCAAAGGCCATTTTCAATGTATTTTTAGTGTTTGTAAGCATATTTCCAAATACAAGGGGAAGCAAGGGACTAGGCCACTTGCGATAGGTGACAATGATCCAAAGGGCAGACCCGATAGATGAATAGATCATATTTGAGGACTTTTGAAGTCCGAAAGAAACAAAAATAGGTGGGATTTTACATGTTGCAGTGTTTTTTGTTTAAAACAGAAAACAATCATTGTTAAGCAATTGAAGGGATTTCAAAGGGCTGAAGACCCATTCCATCATAGAGCAGAGGTGTTATGCAATAATTTTTACATGCCAGAAAAGGGATTCGGCTGCGAGGCAGCGACTGGAGGAGAGAGGCCAGAAAGGGAAAAGATAGCGCAACTCATCCAAAACAACCCAAAGAGGTCATGGGGCATCTCTGGCACGAGAGAGACCCCAGACAATGCAACAAACATACCATAAAGTAGTTACTCTTCTGTCAGAAGAAGAAACCTCCGAGCCATGCTTTCCTAGTCAGGGCATCAAACAGTTAAGGGACAAAGAGGATAGATTAAGACTCCAAGCCTTTGGGAGCTCAGGAGCATTATAAAGAGCCTATAAATGGCTGAAAGTAAAATGTAATAGGGGTTCAACTTCTGGAGACTATTGAGACTTTGCTACTCAATCTTCTCATCTTCATTCTAGCTATATAAGCTTCTTTTGTTGTTATATGTTCAATGCCCATTTTCTCTTCTATTCTAAGCTTGCACTTCAACAAGTTGTTCATGTTTCTTTTGTGTCTAAGGCCAGATAATTGTCATCTTATCTCTACTTTGATAAATTATATTTGCAAGTTTCTTTTACTGCCTATAGCTATCCATTCATATACGTTTGTTTACGCATCTGCTAGTATAATCAGTATTTTCCATCTATTCATTGAATCTACAAACTATTGAGCATTAGTGGTCTAAAGCCTTGTATTATTGACGGTGTTCAAGCATGTCTTGAGTAAAAAAAGAGTTGAAATGGTTATCTGGTTTGATCCAAACCATCATTCATTCCAATAGTTCAGAGAACAATATTGAAGATTATATGTTACCAGGCATCTCCGAGCTGCAACCTAGGAGAGTTTCCTAAATCCTTTAACAAGAGGAATGCGAGGAGCTGGCTAAGTAGGTGGTTCATTGAATATTTCATTAGCTATGAAGGCCCCCCAAGTAATGCCTAATTGATCTAAGTCATGGAGGACTATCATTTTGATAAGAGAATGATGGAAAATACTATGCATCTGATGAGTTGGGTCCCTTTTCTGAGCAATATATGTCATCTTGTCAATACTCATGAAAAGGTAAGATGGCAAATTGAGCATTCTTACCCTAGTAAAGTGCATGAGAAGCCTGATGTGGTATGAGTATAGTCAGGAAAACTTGCCCTCACATGTGAAATACCTCATGATGGTCTTCATCAATGGCACATACTTGTCCAAAAGATAAGAGGATGGGAAAATTATCTTCTTATCATTTTTGAACCTTGTTTTAAGATATGACTCATAAAAACTGTGATGCATATTTTTCTGCTTGAACCATTTCTCTCCTGCATTTGGAATTCCAGTGGCCTATGATATGATGGCTGAAGATATGGTGAATTTGACTCCAGCTAAAGCGACCTGGTTGTTGTTCAAATTGAGGATGAACTACTTGGTTAACTACTGGTGAAAATTCACCGTCTCAACCCTTTGGAAAAACTCTAAACAACCCATGTGCCTGAAACATGATACTGCAAGTGGTGATGCCATAAGTTCTATTGTACGAGTGGGTTCAAATCTAATAAATCTCCTTCCTTTCTTGGTTGGTCTCCTGACATGTCTTTCCCCTTATTTTGGACTACTGTATTCTGAAATACTTTATAGGTGAAAACTTGAGGAACTAATATATATTCCAAGATGAGTGAACCAGTGATGAGGTGGAGTGAAATACAATCAAGATTATAGGAAGGTGACAAAATATAAGAAGTACTGTAACTATGATCAAGGAGGTGATTTTGGAAGCATGCAAGGGAGCTTTTCCTAGGGTTTCAAAATTTAGGGTGTCAATTTTCTTAATTGATGGAGAAAAAGCGACAGTGGGCCACTTACTTGTTGTATGTAGGTAGTTGAAGCTTTTTTGGCTTTGAGAAAATCAAGGAAGTGGTTTTTTGGTGCTCCTAGGGTTTGCCAGGTTCCTTTGGCCAAACACGCAACATCCTCAGCAAGCATGCCCTTGACCCTATAGGCACTCAACATCGTTGAATTTTACCCTAGCTTGGACTGGAAAATACACCCTTGACCCTACAAGCGCTCAACGACTTCTCCCAGTGCGCATCACCCTTAGCAAATTCCCCTTTCTGATTTTTTCCTCCTTCGCTCAATCTCTTCTTTACAAGGAAAGCTTAAGGTGCAAAAAAACTAATGAATTATGAAAAAATCCTTTGAAAATTTTATATAAAGAATGATTTTGATTTTTCTTTAGAAAAAACCGACTTTATAATGTTTGTTTGGAACTTTTATTTTGTTTTCAAATATTTGTCTAATGTTTCTCTTTCTTTATCTCTTTTAGGTGGATGATGCTTTGATTGAGCTGATTTTTCAATGGCTCATTTCTTGCAGCAAGGAGAAATGCTTGGGTAGCTTATGGAAACAATTATTACATACAATGACTTGAATTACATCAAAAAGTATGAATCAACTAAAATAATTTGTTTTCATCTCAAAAATATGTTTTTTGAGATGAAAATTACATCAGTGAAATAAGATTTGTGTACAATAACCATGAATTAATACCAATCACTCTTTGTTTATTGGTCTTCCTCATTCCTTTGTTTCCATTTATTTACACTTGAAACTATGCTTTTGACCTTGGGAATGGATTCTAAAACCTAATGAAAAGACCTTGGAAATGAACCTTGGAAACATAACTTCCTTGACTCTAAAAATAACATAACTGAATGCAACATGGAAATGGGTCAGCAAATGTACCTCATGAGAGAAATATTGGCCTTTTAGAAGAAAACAACCATCAGTGGACCATTTTGGCATGACCTAGTGGAAAGATCAAAAATTCAATATGAGACACCTAAAATGAAAATGCAAAGAACAGATTTGATCCCTGATAGAATTATGCATATACTGAAACTAATAGGGTTTTTCAAATTTCATTTCCCATTGTTCAAAATCTGATTTTGAAAATGATGATGAAAACAACCTATGCGCAACAAACTTCCTTTTCATACTTTATAATCAATTTTTGAATGATGATGTCTTTTGAGCATACTAATGAACTTATATCTATCTACACAACATCCTTCAACATACCAAAACAATAATGTGATCATCCTGACATCGTTTCATACACCTATGACTAAATTTGCACATATTGAATGGAAAATATAAAACCTATGGATGTGAATATGCAACACACTTAAGGACACTTTTCATAATTGTTGGCTTAGTGGGTCCTAACCTAGGTTCAGAGTTAGTTTTTCGAAAAACAAATCATGCACTATTGGCCCTTTCGGCATCAATCGGTGGAGTGCGGAGTGAAGTCTCACCCGAAGCAATATGGGGGGGGGTGCTAAAACAAAGTTTCCTCACCCATAGATGAGTGTGATGTTGCTTTATTGCCTAAATATTCCTTTGCCCAGATCGATAAGCCTTTTGGGCTTATCGATATAACTACTCTGAATTAGTTTCTATACCTCCTTGAATACTTACGACTGTGTTTTTCAGACCCGTGATAGGTGAATCCACTACCTACACGCATCAAAGATTACGTATAACCCAGTAATTAGTTTGATAGGTTAATTGTTCGATAACTTCAACATATAACAATATAATCTTTGCGTAAACAGTAACAATAATTGTGTTCATACAACAATATAAGTCATGTAAAGTTGTGCATCAATACATCATTATTTCATAAACCCATTATAGCATAAGGTGCATTCATATAAATAGAAGTAAAGAGATAAACACAAGTATTTCTGCAATAATATTCTTTATTAATACTCAGTTCTGCTTAAAGAGTCAAGACTTCCCTACGCACTCAGTTGCAGGGGTCCGCACACTCAACTGTGGATTCTACTCTAGGACTCTACGCACACAACTGTAGAGCCTTACATCTACTCTAAGACTTCTACGCTCTTCTTCTTACTGACCCATTACATCCATCTTTGTCTCTATTCCTTGCCTTAGACATACTAAGACACACCTATTTATACAATCCCATGGTCCGTGGACCATGGGTAGATATTCAAAAGCTTACTCAAATTACATAAAAGAAGGGTAAAACAATTTATGACACTTTAACTATCTATGCGGTTAGCATCCCCCCCTGTCCGGGGGGTTTGAGGGGGGTGGGTAGCCCCCCTCTATGGGGTCTGGGGTAGTGCCCCGGGAAATTTTTTTTGGACTGTATATTAGGTTGGGTGAACCTACCTATGGTTTTTCGGTCCATGGTTTTGGACGCAATGGTTTTTTGGTCCATGGTGTTGGATGCTTTGGCATGTATAAATATGTATTGTAACATTGAAAGGAACATAATGAAAAATCAAGCTATTAGTCCCAGTTTTGGGATCCAGTGGGAAATCTCTGTGTATATGTGTTTTATGTGTTATGCTCTCGCATTGTTTATTTTCTTTGTTTTAGAATTCGTATGCAGGTAATTTATGTATAGGGTTAAAACCTACATTTGGTATCAGAGCTGTTTTGGCTTCAAGGGGACGCCTTTGTTGCTGAGGGGTTTCGCTCGGGCCTATGGTAGACCCTGTTCAGTGGGAGATCTACGATATCGATTCTGGTGGTGAAAGAAGATGGCGAGTAGTGGAAAGATAGAGATTGAGAAGTTCAATGGTCAGAGTTTTGAGTTGTGGAAAATCAATATGGAGGATCTGTTGGTGGATAAAGATGGAGGATCTGTTGGTGGATAAAGATCAGTGGATCGCGATAGATCCTAGTACTAAACCAACGGGAGTAACTGATGAAGAATGGAAGAAGTTGGATCGGAAGGAAAAGAGCACAATACGATTGTGTGTCTCAGATTCAATATTGTTGAATGTATCAGGGGAAGCTACGGCAAAGGCTCTGTGAGACAAGTTAGGGACTTTGTACCAATCTAAGTCTCTGGTGAATAAACTATTCCCGGGGAAAAAGTTGTATAACCTGGGGATGAAAGATGGAGACTTGGTGACAGAGCATCTGAATGCATTTAAGACTGTGATAAGTCAGTTATCATTTATTGATATTAAAATTTCAGATGAAGATACGTGCATCAGTCTGTTGTGTTCTCTACCAGATTCGTGGGATAGTTTGGTTATTGCAATAGGTAGTAATGCAACTACTTTGCATTTTGATGAAATAGTCTCAGCCTTGCTGACGGAGGAGATGAGACGGAAAAATATGGACAACCAGAATGGTGATGCCTTGTCCATACACGGACGGTCCCAGAATAGAAACAAAAATAAATCATCGAGTGGGAGATTTAAATCTAGAGGGAGATCTAAAACTCCAGGAAAACCTATAAAGGTGGTGTGCTGGAAATACAGAAAGGAAGGGCACTTCAGAAGGGATTGTAAATCTAAAGCCCCTGATAAAGGAAAGGGATCTGATGATGCTCCTTCTGCAGAGGCGAAAACCACCTCAGATGAAGGTGGGGATGTGTACTTGGCTTCTTCAAGTACACATGTAGATCATGAGGCATGGTTGATTGACTCAGGTGCATCCTTTCACTTCACTCCCCATAGAGAGTGGTTCTGCGAGTATGGGAAATACGATGGTGGTGATGTCTTCTTAGGAGATGATAGGAAGGCTAGAATCATTGGTCGCGGAAAAGTAAAGTTGAAGTTGCAAGGTGGAAGGGTCAGAACCCTTCCGGGTGTTCTGCATATTCCTGCATTGGCCATAAATCTAATTTTTGTAAGCAAGTTGGATGATGCAGGTGTAAAGACAGTGTTCGAGAAGGATACCTGCAAGATGGTTCGAGGAGCACTAGTATTGATGCGGGGAGTTCGGATTGGAACTCTATACAAGCTGCAAGGTAGCACTATTGTTGACGGGTGCAATAGTTCTATGGTTCCTGGAAATGGACCAAAAAATATAGTGGTCTCTCGAGAGAAGACCATGTTGTGGCATCAAAGGCTTGGACATATTGGAGAGAAGGGCCTTTGAATACTTCATGGTAAAGGTATGGTAGAAGGTATGAGTAATAACTCTCT
>APFE030877939.1:66912-87080 GCA_000404065.3 Pinus taeda
CATTGAATGGCCTTCCATACTTAGAATTAGTTCCATGGAAGAAGGGATGAGAGGATAGGATGCTCCTTAACTCATTCCTCATCCATTTTCGAGCTCATAGGAGTTGATAAGACAGGGAAACTTCTAGATGACTCCAAAATATAAGAATATTCCCCAAACCCTATGTGAATTTTTCTCATTCTCTCCCAACGCAGGTGAAAGGAAGCTTAAGTGCTCTATAGAGCACCTTCGCAGTGGACTCAACTACTTTGCAGCACACCTTCATAAGGGCTTACCTGCGATGGTCCCTCTAGAGGCAATTTTTGGATGTCTTCAAGTCATGAAACTGTCTAGGAAGAAGGCATTCAAAGGGTTAGCTTGTTTAGGGCATGAAACAACTGAATTTAGGGTGTTATGAGCCCTAAAACATTGATATGAATGTTGGGATTTGATGTGCCCAAATGGATCTATAACAGTTGCCCAATAAAGCATGAAGTCGGAAAAATGCCAATGTCGAATAAATGCTTTACGATGTGATGAGGAGGTATCGAAGTGGAAGGTAACCTGCATCAATTACAATACATATATCATGATATTTGATTTTACATGAATTTCTAAGGGAAGGAATACCCATGCTCAACTTATAAACTTTCATTACATGTCCATAAACAGTCATCTACAGATATAGACCCATGATCGGAATGACTATCAATTTAAAGCTATTGTACATATGATTTAGCACTCCTAATATTGCAGCCTAGATGGATGAAACTCATTGGGGAGCACATGTTTTTGAGAATTTAGCATCTAAGGATAAATAGTAATTCACTAGACAAGTATCTGTTCCTAGAACAATAGTTTAAAGTGTTTTAGGTTTTTCCTGTAAGCAATAGATAAGAATAGAGGATAGAAATCCTACCTGTATTTCGGCTTTCCTCTCGTCTCCCTTGTATCGATTCCGTCACTCCTTCCCATACTTAATCCACTTGAAAAATACCCTGTCAACACAACAGAAGACAAAAACTGATCAAAGCATACGATCCATTGAATATAAATGAAAGGAATCAAAAGCAATTCATACATATAAGCATTATGAAAGAACACATCATATAGAAAAAGGTTCAATAACTTTATTAGATAGAATAAGGAATTACAACCATCAATGTCTTATTCAAAGTCATTCCTCCAACTTGGATCCCATCCACATCACATCAAAAGAAAGACAAGCTTGTGGCATCACATCATTTGCTCCAAAGTCAAGTCTCATAACAACATTATCTCCTTACAATTCAACATAATCCAACCCATGATCACTTAGATGAGTGGTAAATTTATAGGAAGATGAAGGAGTTTTTGTCATTAATGGTGACATTGAATGGCCTTCCATACTTAGAATTAGTTCCATGGAAGAAGGGATGAGAGGATAGGATGCTCCTTAACTCATTCCTCATCCATTTTCGAGCTCATAGGAGTTGATAAGACAGGGAAACTTCTAGATGACTCCAAAATATAAGAATATTCCCCAAACCCTATGTGAATTTTTCTCATTCTCGCCCAACGCAGGTGAAAGGAAGCTTAAGTGCTCTATAGAGCACCTTCGCAGTGGACTCAACTACTTTGCAGCACACCTTCATAAGGGCTTACCTGCGATGGTCCCTCTAGAGGCAATTTTTGGATGTCTTCAAGTCATGAAACTGTCTGGGAAGAAGGCATTCAAAGGGTTAGCTTGTTTAGGGCATGAAACAACTGAATTCAGGGTGTTATGAGCCCTAAAACATTGATATGAATGTTGGGATTTGATGTGCCCAAATGGATCTATAACAGTTTCCCAATAAAGCATGAAGTCGGAAAAATGCCAATGTCGAATAAATGCTTTACGATGTGATGAGGAGGTATCGAAGTGGAAGGTAACCTGCATCAATTACAATACATATATCATGATATTTGATTTTACATGAATTGCTAAGGGAAGGCATACCCATGCTCAACTTATAAACTTTCATTACATGTCCATAAACAGTGATCTACAGATATAGACCCATGATCGGAATGACTATCAATTTAAAGCCATTGTACATATGATTTAGCACTCCTAATATTGCAGCCTAGATGGATGAAACTAGATCCAAGGTCTTCAATCGTGTTCAACCATTCGCTCAAGTATGAGTCTAAACATGTGAATATGTGATTTGAAATCGAACATGGGAAGACACCATCTGATTACCAGCGAATGATGTAAGCTGTTAACAGACACGAGAGAAATAACTGATAATGATAATGATCCTCAAGGTACTATAGTACATTCTGCGTGGTGTGAATGGATGATTTGATGTCAAACACCATACAAAGTATTTTGGTCGAAGGCCATTGATGTATGCCTATCGCCGAAAATGAGAAACATACCATTGATGCATGCAAGCCTCAAGGTACTGAATGGGTGCTTCTATGTCAACTTCTTGGATAATGAGTTGATGTCGACAAGAAGTGACTCATTGCAGGAGGGAGTTGATGTCTCCCACATCAATGACATGAAATGAGTGCAGTGATTTTAGATATGGAATTTTACTAACGACACAAGGTTTAGGAATGGCGATCATGAAAATGAAGGTTTATGGTATTGCAAAATATGGATTTTGACTGAATGAATTCTCTTGAACATGTCAGCGACACTAAAGTGAATTGGTAGCATTGACCCAAAAAAATTTATGGATGGTATAATAGACCAACGGTGTGATAACCATCAAGCTAATAACCCAACCCAGATAGTCACAGTGATGGAGTGAAAGTGTCATGTTCAAGAGCGACCTGCTACCATAAAGTGGTTTTCCCCTTTTTCATTTTCCTCAGTCATTGCTGACCAGTACCTCTTTATTTTTATCAAGCTTGAGGAGGATAACATATGCTTGTTGTATAATTTCACCCTTCAGGCGAATCCATCGCTATTTGACGTTTTAACGAGTCTAGTGAAGGTGAAACTTGGTTTTGTCTAGATGGACAAGTTTGTCGCTATTTGATGTTTTTAACGAGTTCAATGACAAAGATAACTTGGTCCTTTTCATGTTTAGAGAGTTTGAAAAGGTATAAAAAGAAAACTCCACAAGTTCTTTTTCGTATATTAATCTTTCAAGTCTAAAAAAGTGTAAAATAATACAAGAGAGATATCATTTCCAATCCATTGACGAGCTGGAAAGGATAAGTGCTCAACAATATTTTCATGTTTAGAGAGTCTAAAAAGAGCTTAAAGAGGACTCCAAGGGGGTTCCTTTTTTGTTTTTAACAAAGCTCGAAAAGGAGATAAAAGTGTGCTTTGTGGTCAAAAGTACAAGTTACAATTGAGCACGTTGAATTCTACAAATCTGTTGTAAAACCTGCTCAAAACATCACCAAATGGATTAAAAATATTTGTTTCATAGGAAAAATAGGGAAATACTAATTTTTAATCGATTAATTAACATGAAATAAACATAAAATATGTTTTTACCATATCATTTTTACCATTTGGAACTTACCATTGAGTTTTGTGCTCTGAGCTCAGTTTTTACCTCAAACTTCACCAGTTGATTGTGAAAGATTCGGTGGACCATTTATCGAGCCGTTTGAACCAGGTTGGAACTAAACCTCTCTAATTTCTTTTCAATTCATTTTTTTTGTCATTTCATGCAAGTTTTAGGTTTTTTGGGCCCCTGGGGTTTCATTTTTTTCCCTAGGATCAACGCAGGCTTTCACATCGAAAACTACGCTAAAGAGCACCAAGATAGAAGGCATCATGCTCTACAGTGCACTGTCTTTGTGTCTAGGCTGCGCTGAGCACATTTCCCAAGTTTTTTTTAGCTGTTTGCTCCAAAATTTTCCCCGGTTTTTGCATGCAAAGGATCCTAATTTAGCTTATGATTGTGTTTTAGGCTTTAATTGAATTAGAATGTTGATTACATGGTGAGAAAGAGACATGAATAATAAGATATGGTTGCCCTAAATAACCCGAGTATAGTTGAGGCCCTCAGGAATTGCGAGTTACTTAGATGGTTGTCTGGAATGAGGCAACAAATAGAACTATTGCAGTTCCTTGTTCGTGCATGGGATTCGACAGATCAAACATTTCATGTTAGGGACAAGATGGTCCCTATTACTATTGAGGATATTTACTTTATTACCGGACTGTCAAGGCGAGGTGCCCCCATCTCACTTTCTAGATTTCCCTGTGGAGGTGAATCAATGAGAGATTACATCAGACAGTTTTGTCGACCAGGTACACAACCTAACAGGGATGGGAAAATAAACATCAGGGATGTAAGTGATTTTCCTTTAAGAACAATCCTCTTTACGATCACAAAATTGGCTGGCAGTGTGACACTACACCTGGCTAACAGATATTATATGCAGTATGCACTGGAGTGTCCAGAGCCAAAAAATTTCAACTAGTGTGAGGTTGTACTTTCATTGTTGAAAGAACAACTGACTAAGGTAAAAAGAAGTAAGACCAAGAATGTATGCTATGGTTCGATCTTGATTGCTTTCGCCATAGAGAAAATCCCATTGATGCAACCACAACATGTATCACTGGGTTTGGCTGGTCCTAGAGATGCACGTATGCAGAGGTGGGTTGAATTGATGGATCGACATGTTGGTTAGTAAACAATCATTTTCTCCCCTGCATTTTTCCGCTGGCTTGAGCGACAACATGTCGTTATCGAGAAGCATCCATACTCAAGGATGGATTATTGTGGAGATCTAGATTTGAGTCTACCAGTTGGAGCACAATGGGGTGCTATGGGTAAGTTGTTTGACCAAAGTGTTTTTTAATTTTTCAAGTTTCTACATGTTTTTTGCGTTTTTTAATGTATCCAATACTAAAATAAAACTACTCTTATGCATATAGATGTGGGTAATGTTCGACTTGCGGTACGCCAACATGTTGCAGGTGGGCCAACACAGAAAAACATCAGGAGAGCAGTTCTCCAGGACTTGGATTTGGCTGAGACCTTAGCAGAGTTGTAGGATCACATAGAGGGAATAACCCTTGGTATTCAAGATATCTAGATCGAGGAGTTATCTATGAGGCTGTAGTGCCACACTATTGGTGTTCCTAATTGTTGGGCTAGGCTTTTGCACATGATAGCATAGGCTGTGACCTGTTATCATGAGAAAAAATAGATCTACTTAGAATATTTTGTATGCATTTTTGAGTTTTCAGGTTAGATGACCAAATGTTCCTTGGGCACAAATTTTGTAAAAAAAATTAAAACACCTACCTATTTTACTTTCAGAGTTTTTTTATGGTTATATGCAATCCTATTCAACTGATGATGTGAATTGAAAATATTACTTTTACATATGTCACAAATGTCTATTTAACACATAATTCGCTAGAGAATCAGTTAATGTGTTAAGGTTTTTGGAAATATGTTGATATTGAATGTGCTCAAAACGTCTTTCCAAAATACGAACCTTAAGGAACATATGAAAAATTGTTGGATTTCAGACAGTATAAATGGTTGTTAGTTGTAGTACGAGTTGCGAGTCTAGCCTAACAATGATTTGGCGAATGCCAAGTGAAATGGCAGCAGAGAGTAGTTCAATTAATGTGCTATACTTAGCGATATTTTTTGTCAATCGACCGATACAAATCCCTTGAAAACTCACTAACTTGCCACTTGGAGTGAAAATTGCCCATGCTACAGAAGACAAATTATGCGTACTACAACTAGCACCATCAGCGTAACCAACAAAAGGTTCTGAAGACTCCAAAATCTGCAACAAATGTAAAGCAGATTACTAACTAGATAAACATCTCTAAAACACACACACACACATGCAATGAAAGCATATATACAAAGAGTTTTACTACACTTAATCAAGCATAGTAACGTTTGAGGTACAACCCGTTTCAGGGCTACAACAATGGAATCCCATCATAATCTACTAACTCGTAGGCTCCTTTTTCTAGAACATGCTTGACAATATAAGGGCCCATCCACATTGGTTCTAATTTCCCCGCTCCAAGTTTATCAGCTTCCTGAACGTAAAACAAGACTAGGTCTCCTTCTGAGAAGATACGAGGCTTGACATTCCTATCATATTGTGCCTTAATATGTTTCGTATGTGCTTCATTAGCCATTGTGGCATCATGACAGGTTTCATCCAGATGGATTAATTCCAAGAAATGTTCTTCTTCTTCAGAAGTGCCGGGTAACAGGTCAATTGCGAGTTTTAGTGATGAAATTTCACATTGTATCAGTAAGATTGCTTCCAAACCATACACCAACTGAAAGGGTGTAAATCTAGTTGCATTTCTCACCGAGGTTCGATATGCCCACAAGGCAGAGTACAGGATTAAGTGCCAATTTCTTTTGTGAACCCCTATCATTCTTTGCAACATTCACTTCAGGACCTTGTTGATAGCCTCAACTTGTCCATTCGCTTGTGAGTAATATGGGGTAGAAATATCATGTGACAGTCATAACTTAGTAGTCAACTCAGCCATCATGTGATTGCGAAAATGCGACCCATGATCTGTAACTATGGCTTTTGGTACACCAAACTGAGAAACCACATGGTTAAAAAATAAAAGAGCAGCCATTTCACCACGGTTGTTCAATGTTGGCATCGCCTCGACCCATTTGGTAAAATAGTCAACGACAACTATAATATACCCGTGCCTCCCGGCCGAGGTGGAGTTACATGTCATAAAGTCAATGCCCCATTTTGCGAATGGGCCAACAACAACTACTGGATGCAATGGTGGAGGTGGTAATCTAGTTTTTCAGTCATATATCGGGCATGCATGACAGCTTCTGACAACAATAATACAATCTTTAAATATAGTTGGCCAGAAGTAACTAGCATGAAGAATCCTTTGTGTGGTTACATATCCAGATAAGTGTCCACCATAGGCACTTGAATGGAAATCATTCAATGCTTTCTTAGCCTCCTCATGTAGGAGGCACCTCCATAAAATCGTATCGATACCATGACGGTAAAGTGTGTCGCCAATGATCAAATAATCTTTGGCTTGGTAATGAATACGCCGTTGTTGCGAGCGAGAGGTATCTTGATAGAAAGTTTGGGTTTGGAGATAAATCAATATATCTCCATACCAGGCATTAGATGATGAAATTAGAAACAGAGACATCCAAAATTGATGGTTTGGATGTTGAATCGATGGAGGTCGAGGGAAGGTCACATAGTAACTTAGCAAAAACTAGAGATTTCTTTGATTTAGACTTGATGAATTCTAAACCAAATTCCTATAGAATAACTATCCATTTTGAATATTTCCCCCCCCAGCAATTGACGTGACGAAATGTATGTCATAGGGTTGCAGTTTGAAATGACAGTTGTTTTCCATAATAGGATATAGTGGCGAAATCTTTGAACAGCTTGAACAACTGCCAAAGCTAGTTTTTCTACATAAGAGTACTTACTTTCTGTATCGTTGAGATTACAACTCAAGGATTAAATAGGATGTTCAATCCCATTTTCTTACTAGACTAAAACCATGCCAATGGTTGTATATGCAGCGGTGAGATAAAGGTAATAGTCATTTTGGTAATTTGGAGAATACATTCATGAAGCTCTAATCAGGGTATCTTTAAGAGCATCAAAAGAGGCTTGCCAGCCTGATCCCAATGAAAGGGTATCTCCTTTTTCAAAATATGTGTAAAACCTTTAGCCATTTCAGTGTAATTAAAAATGAACCTCCTCAGAAAGTTGGCTTTCCCTTGAAGTCTTTGTAGTTGTCAAAGATTTGAAGGTGGAGGCAAATCCAGAATTTCCTGAACCTTTAATGGATCTAGTTGAATCCCTTCTTGAGACACTACAAATCTGAGCAAGCGACTAGAGCCAACACAAAACATACATTTGTGTGGATTGAGTCGAATCTTGTAGTCTCGACACT
The DNA here is from genome assembly GCA_000404065.3 of Pinus taeda. Lineage (NCBI taxonomy): Eukaryota > Viridiplantae > Streptophyta > Pinopsida > Pinales > Pinaceae > Pinus > Pinus taeda. The sequence continues at coordinate 74,786 of APFE030877939.1, forward strand.
GTAAAAATATTTCAAGTGTTGTGGGTGATCAGTCCGCTTTCGTGAATGAGTAGGTAAATCGTCAAGGTAAGGTTGAACAATGTGCTTGATGTCAAATAATTCATTGCCCTCTGAAATGTGGCCCAAACATTCTTCAAACTAAATGGGAGTTTCCTATAGGCGAATGTGCCCCATGGACAAATAAAAGTTATTTTTGATTGGTCATGCGAGCGTATATTGATTTTATTGTAGCTGTAAAATCCATCCATAAATGAGAATATTTCGCATCCGGCACATTCATCAATAATCTAGTCAACAAAAGGTGTAGGATAATTTTCCTTTGGACATGCCTGATTTAGATCCCTATAATTGACACACACTCGTATTTTTCCTTGTTTCTTCATGACAAGAACAATGTTGGAAACCCAGTTAGTAAGAGGAACAGGGTAAATGAAACCTTCTTGCAAAAGTTTTTCAACTTCTGCTTTAATTGCATCATCTTTCTTCGGATGAACAGGCTAAAGCCGCTGTTGAACTTTTGCAACTTCTACTTTAGTTGCAGCAGCTTTCTTCAGATGAACAGGTCGAAGCCGCTGTTGAACTGGCTTGACATCAGGGTAAATTTTAATTTCGTGTTCAACAATACTAGAGTCAAATGTCTCTAAATTCACGAAAGAGAGTATGGTAATTATCGAGTTCCAATGGAGAACAAGATTTGCTGACATGAATGTTCTCTACAATATTAGTCTTGGTCAAAATATTAATAGAAATAGTTTCTTCAATATTTGATAGGTTTCACTCAGATTCGATTGTATCTATGAAAAGTAAATTCGATAGGAAATCAACGATTGATGGGTGGTTTAGTTCATTTTAATAATATTCAATGTCATCTGGAAGATGGGAATGATGATGATAATCTTCCCATGGTTCCTCTCCTATCATCATTGCTTGTATGATTCCTTCATCCGTAGAATGTATATGTGAAAAAGGATCTGAAGAGGTACCATATTCTAATGACCTATCTACCCATACAATCGTTGAGTGCGGATTTGGGTTTTCTACACAAGCTCGAAATATTGATTGCTATTATGATTCAAAGGGGCTTAATGACATTACCTCAATATTATTATCAACTTCAACTTTGTTGGTAATCCTCCTTAAATCAGATGAGGTGGAGGAAATCATGTTGCAAATCTCTACTCTTGCCACTTCCACCAAATCAGATGGTGACGATAGGGTAAAATTACCCATTAGGGAAGAATATTTAAAGAGACCTACTCCAACATTTTGAAGTGATAGCGGGGGTTAATGTACCAACGGAATGATTCCAGTATCCTGTGAACTATTGGAAAAGAAGGCTAGCTGATCAATGACTGTGATTCCACCCTTAAAAGTGAATGCAATAGTACAAAAGGACGTGGAAACAACAACAACCATAGCATATACCCAAGGCCTTCCTAGTAAAATGTTGTAATCGAGGGGTCCATCAACTACCTAAACTTAAACAATAAATGTTTTGCCCCCTAGTTAGATTTGTAGTTTACTCAAAATCCCACATGGAGTATATGTTCGTCCATCAAAATCTTCCAACGTGGTTGGTGATCGCGACAACGGTGGTGAACCAAGTGTTTTCCAGTAGCTCATGGACATAGTGCAAGTAGATGCCCCCTCGTCAATAATAGTTCGATGAACATTCTTTGTTGGCTTATATGGGCCTAACCCAGGTTTGGAAGAATTATTTAGTGAAGCAAATCTCGCAGCTACTGGCCCTTTCGGCAACATCCCATGAAGCGCGGATTGAGGTCTCACCCAAGGTAGTAGGGGAGGGTGCTAGAACTAGGTTTCCACACCCTTGGGATGTCTAGATGTGGTCTGAGAGGTTCACGCACCGTCCTGTAGCTTTGCAGTGTGCTATATCCGCACAGATCCAGATAATCTTAGCTTTCTCTTACCGTGATGATTACAGATCTAATTTATTCGATTAAGTATTATAACCCAGATCTACTTAGAGAGGTATTTAAGAAAACATTTACTTCTTTCATTTAGTTCGTATATTAATATTAAACTTGATTCAAAAGAACTCAATAAGCATATGCACGCAGATCAACACAGTTTCATTAACCATAAAAGAACAGAGTTGCGATAGTTCATAATTAACACAAAATTCAGAAGAAACTTATCTTTATTTCCATTTATCACCCTGACATCCAGATCTGCCCTGTGCACTCGCTGCAAGGGTTCACACACATTGCTAGGGACTCTTCCAGGCCTCTGTGCACACAGTTGTAGAGCCTCTATCCTCTACCCAAACCCTCGACTCAGACTTATAGACACTCTCAAAATGCTCTTTTTAGACACCCATTACATTTCAGATCTCCAAAATCATACCCACCACTTAGCTACTCTACCCATAGAGCCTCGCTCTATTTATACCTTTCCATGGACCGCGATCCATAGGTGGGCCGACTCAACCTACATTTATTTACATTATTTTTGGGTGGACTACCCTTTTTACTTTGACTTATTACAAATCGCACTCCATGCATCTCGCGGAGTATTTACCCAAAATTTCAGGCTTCGTGCCCTATACAAGTTGCGCAAGGCTTCCGCTACCCAACAGTCCCCCAACACAATCATCGTGACTCATCCTGAGTCACTCGGCTGGGTCGGGAATATTTGCGTGTAGGTAGGTCAAAAACTTCTACGTCTCTCTTGTGTCTACACCAAACTCGGCTATGAATCTCTCTACCTTTTCACATGAGCCACTAAGGTATCTGTCTCATTTGCAACAACTTGCTCTGTAGCACATATAACCTGCATCTGTGTCAGCTTGTCTTCAATGGTTGTAGATACGCTAAATGCTTCGTCAAGCCAAGGCTGGATACATTCTTTAAGGGCGACCTTCTTTTTTCGCACTGTGTCAACCTGGGCTTTGACCGCCTGGACCTCCTTCATCTTGGCCAATCGTCGTGTGATAATGACCATCTATGCAATGCCCTTGGCAGTGTCATAAGCCTGTTGCACCTCGCGTACCTCAGTTTCTACTCACTGTATCCTTGGATCTTCCTAGAGGGCGACGAGTATCTCGAGCAACTGGCCGAGTAGACCCGAGCAGTCGCAAACAACACTACTCATTGTGTCTAGTCCAGTTATAACTATGCTGCAGCGATGTTCCCATTCGGCTGGAGGTGTGGGCAGTTGAGCCTTAAGACGGAACTCGACAACCTCTAACATTAGCTCCTCTTGGTGTCTTACGACCTCTGCTTGGGCCATGTGAAATCTAGCTGCCATTTGCTGAATCCTGGTAGTTAGGGGGAGATCCCCAGGGATGGCTAGCTCAAGGATCGTACCACATGCTTCTGTCACAGCTTGTTCTACTTCCCGGTGTTGGGCAGCCAGTTCATCATGTTGGAGAGTGATTTGTTCTATCTTTTCCTTTTGTTCTATCACAATGTGGAACGCGCAGCCTTCCATGGCACAAAATTCCTGAGTTACTCTGTCTTGCAGTAGGTATAGTATGTCTCTAGACATAGTGGCTAGATTTAATTCCCAACTGTCTTTGTTGCCTGTGGTTGTGGCTTGGATAACCTCTACTAGAAATGATATGGTATGTGGTGTGTGCATGCTGACCTCCTGTGTGGTGACGTTTGTATCATCTATGAGCTCGCAAGGGACCCATCCCGTGGGTTGCGCTTTTAAGGCCTGTAACTACGCTTTGATCTCCCCCAACACATTCGTTTGTGCAGTGATCAGCTTGGGAAACATAGTGGTGGTAACATTGCTGAAAGGCTAGCTGCTCTCCATGAAGTCCTTTTCCAACGCCTTCACTATTTTGGACTTTTTCTGTGCGGCCAATGAGTCCTCGGTGCGTGACCATTTGAGGTGGTCCTACATCTCTATTTTGTCTTATGGATCATGTTTCAAATCCATTCCTTGATTCATCTGGTTATTTGTTACAATTGGGATCATGGTAGCTCCTTGTTGCAAAGCAGCTTGGTGGTCCTGTTGTGCTTTTTTTGCCGGTTGGATGAGCCACTGCTAGTGTTGCTTCTTCTGCTGTTGTGTGGCCACTCGGTCAAGAATGGTTTTATCTGGGGCACACCATTCCAAAGGCCATGCTGCTAATACTGCGTAAATGGCATCATCCATTGCAAGGAATGACAGTGTTACCCAAGATCTCTCTGGTTCCTTTCGCACGTGGATATACACGTGATGCATATCTACCTTGAACTCGGTCATGCTCTGAAAGTTGTTGTAGATTGTGGGGGACATGCATGGTATTCGAGCAATCTGCGTTCGTATCTTTTCTTCCATGGAGGTCCAAAATTCTTGGATCATGGAAACCCTTGCTACATCCTTTGTAGCCCCAAGTGAAATATACCGTACTGCCTCAGGTAGACTATCCTCAATGTTGGGAAACTAGCTCTTCGGTGACAAGTCCCCTGTAACCAAAAGGATTGATAAGAGCAACCATGCATAATGAAAGGTTTTACCTTTTTCCTGTGCTTCTTGACAATTGGTCATAAATTCATTGCATAAGAACTGAGCCCATTTGAACTGAACCCCTGCAGCACACTATCCTGCCAATGCGATGATAGTGGCGGGCACTTCATCGGCGCGACATTTTCTCATAATTTTCCCAGCTAGGATCTGAGTAGAAACTCGTACTACGCGGTCATTGATGCTTGCTATGACATACCCCCAATTCCCTTTTACCAGATGGTATATTGCCTTGACTGTTTCGACAATGCCTCCCTTGCTACTGGTTCCGGCTATAGCTGCAGCGCTATTCCCTTTATATGGCATGTGCGTAACCTAGTGGATTAGGTCAACTGTGATTGGGATTGGTTCTTCCAACTAGAGATATCCATCATGAATGAGACCTAGCAGCTGTCGAATGATGAATATGGTGATGGTCGTGTGGTGGTAGTGGGGGATCCATTTGATGTTTAGCAGTCTAGCCCTTTCAATGCCTAGTAACCATTTCTGTGGCAATAGGGTGCCTTTAGCGAGTTCAGGGAACTTGTCACTATCTACGAGGTCCCAATCTTCTAACTTGGTGCTTGGAACGTGCCCCATGGGTAACCCTTCGAACCTTATATCATTAAGGAGGAGCGGGCTCTGGAGAAAGATATGGGGGTAACAAAGGGAACTGGAATGCAAGTTCTTCTTCCTCTACCTGCACATCAATTTGATCAATCAGGTCTTGCAGGTCGTCCTCCTCCTCAGGGATTTCATTGATCCCCATTTTTCCTTTATCACTTGTTGAATGCTTGTTGAATCTTGGGGAGGCTCGGACAGGACCCATATTTTTCTTATTCTTCCTAGGTCATGGGGTGCATGGGGATTTAGGGACTTTAGGAACTTGAGAGGACTCCTCTTGATTCAACTGCATCTCTTCAGCGACTCGTGCTCGAGTTTTTGCCATAGTGCTCATGGAGTATCCGATAGCCGCGTACTTACTATTTTTTGTTAGTTCAAAGTGCCAAAAATATGATACCGGCCACACGCTATGAGATTTGAAAAAATCTCTTTCACCCATTGGAAATTCAAGTCGGCAAATCTCTCCATATCTCATCCGGAACTTTCACCTTAATATCCCACTGCCCACTCCTGTCTGACGTGATTTGACTAGCCTGTTAAGGTCCATGTGGCTAACGGCTATCTTTTGATTTTTCCCCATGGTAGTGCTATGCTTTAGGTGCAGCTGCGGACTTGGGAAATACTTAGCTTGGTGATAATTCCTTTTTCCATGCGGGTTTTCCATAGGCTATTTTATAGTCCCACACCTTCTTTCAACTGCTCGAGGTACTGAGACTATGGTTTCCATTGCTAGTTAGATGTTCGCACCTTTGGTGCATGATTGGATCGTCCCTGCTAAGCCGAGCTACGAGCACTTCTGAAGCGGTTGGGTAATCGGTCTAGGGTGTATGATCTTTCATGAGTGTAGGCGTAGCCATGATAGAAATGTCGTGGCACATTCCGAGGCCCCTCGGCTTCGCAATGTACCTTACTTCTTCGACCGTAACTCTTGTTTGGAGGATCCGCGACCATTCAATCTTTTCTGAGCTTCCTTCTGTCATCTATTTCATGCCTAGTGTACCTGTTATATCCCTAACTTCCTTGAACCTCTGCTAACCTTGGCGCTGGTGTTTTTAGAGCCTAGATTGACCTCAGGTTTAAGGGAGACAATCTTAGGATAACCACAAACCACGCTTAACCTGGTAGCTAGCCCTACCAGGTCAGGAGAGGGCTCTCTCCTTGTGAATTTCAGTCAAGATGACTAATTAAATATGGACTTTAGGCTAGGTATAGTAGCTTAGAGGATTTGATTGGATTTGTTTTGGGTCAAAACAACAAGAGAAAGGATGATTTGGACTATGGAATCAATGTCAGTTTCTGCTAGCAAACCTGGGGCAAATTAAGTGCCATGTTTAGCCAAGTGAAGATTGTAAATGTGAGAAGTATAAGGGAGAAAGCCTACTGCTATGTAGGCATCAAAAAAATGATGAATCTACAACATCAACTTTATATGAAATAGAATCACGAGGTTGCTCAATAGAGCATCTAGCCAAGGATGAATTCTGCTAAGACAACCATTACAACTAATAGCAAAATCGTCATGAAAAGAGCATAATTATGGATGAATTCCTAACATATCACTTAGATTATTCTGTAACAAGGTAGAAAAACATAATGTGTAACAAGGTAGAAAAACATAATGTGTAAATGAATTACAGGAAGAAACATAATAAACATTAGCACCATGATGAATCCCAGATCCAAAGGGCAAAAGATTGCATTATTAAAATGATATTTAGGAAAAAATTTACACAAAGCCAAGACAGCCTCTCTACTGCCAAAATCAAACCTCTACACTATGAAATTCATAAAATTTATACATTTATCTCATCCTTGTATTAAGGGAATTGAGCTCAACCATATTCTTCAAAATAGAATCAGTTACATTAAACTTGGACCGAATTTATAAAAATAGATGTTGAAGATGAACTTGTATCTCCTAAACCATAGCACTTGTTACAAAAATGAAAGATGTTTTTGCAGATAAGATAATTTTGGATAAAAAACTCTCTCAAATTTTAAAAATTCATTTCCAGTTGCTCGGAATCTGTGCCACAAAATCATCTCTAAAACAGAAAATAATTAAAAATTTAAACATGTGAAAATGAGCTGTAAAGATCTAGTCACATCTCCAAATTCACGACACCTATGAATAAAATGAAAGATTTCTGTGTTATATGGCTAATGTTTAACAAAAAGCTCCTGGTGGTTTTTAAAATTACTTTCTATCTGTTGTAAAATGGCACCACACTAAAATGACTAAAACAGTAAAAAATATGAAAAATTTGCTTTGTTTTAATGTAGGCTCCAAATATCACTGCATATCTCCCACATAGTAGCACCTGTGCATAAACTAAAGGAGGTTTTTTTTGTTTGGTATGTGATCAAACAAATCCTCTTTCACTTTTGTAAAATTCTTGTCCAAACTGATTTTGCTGTAAACGTGTCCCTGTGTGCAGCAACTGACTTCAAAACATGCATAACCAAGAATAAATCATTCATTTTGATCATATCTTCTAATTTGGGAGCTGGTTACAAGAGTGTGATATACAGTTGGAAATATTTTTCCAAGCTTCTTCTAATGGAAACACTTGTGACATATTTTGTGTTGAATATCATGTGCAAAACATCTAACGAAACCAAACCTAGTAAGAGCTCATGTTGATCCCTGGTGACAGGTTGCAAAGATTAGAACTAATAGGTCTGTTGATGGGGCTTCAGGCTACTACTTCCAAGTTGGGTAGATATCCACACCTCATATATTGGTAGCCTCAGCTGGCGAGGAATGTGTTCTTTGTTTCGTGCTTTTGATCATGCGCACACCTTCCTTCGACATCTACGCCCTGTCATTTGCATCTTTGGAGTGGCCCTTTGTTCAAGAGTAGTAGTTGCATGAAGTGTTTTCGTGAATCTCTTTGACAATTCCTCTAACGCTACTATCACCATCCAATTACAATTGAGCGTGGTCACTTCATGTAGTCAGTTCTGCCATCGTTCAACCTCTTCATCTGAGTCTGATCTACAAGAACTATCGTGGTCCCAAGAGAGTCAACCATCCGCTGTCGGATTGACCCTGTCTTGATCCTGTGCAGTAATTTGGTATATATAGTCCAGGTCACCGTCGCTTTCCGTGTTGCACATGGGCTCGGTATATCGCGCCCCTTCTGTTGGGTCCAACAAGGCTACCACCAGAGATATTTATTTTTGAAGATCATCTTGCATTTTTTTAGTTTGATGACTCCATTCATATATTTCGCCCAATATATCCCTAAGAGTGCAGGATATGGGTTAGTATCATCCACAATTTCGATAACCTCGAAATCGGTTTGGGTATTGGCTCCATCGATGTCTCTTGTAACACCATGCAAATGTCCCATAGGCAGAATCTTTTGCTGGTTAGCCATCCTTAGTTGAATCGATGACCATTGCAGAGGAGGCCTACCCATGTGTTCCCAAGTCTTCTTTGGTAAGACATTTGCATCAGACCCTAAATATAAAATGACCTAATCCATCTCATAGTCTTCGATCTGGACTGTTAGTCGCATTTCCCACCCAGTGCGTAAAGCATGTTTTCCTAATTTTTGGATTATTCGTAGTTCATCTGCTCTCGCACACCGAGTTATCAATTCCTGCAGCCCCCATACCGCTTTGGCATCCCTCAGTAAGTGCATGCATGTTTCCAAGAAGATAGTTAACACTGATGTATCCTGCTCTGATCCAAATTAGCCCTTACTCCCCGATGTAGAAGCCTCTGCTAAGATCTTCTTGGCTTCCATAAAGGTTTCCTTCACATGTTCTAAATCCAAGTTTGGCTATTTTTTGGGGACCTTACGGACCCATGCATCTGTCTTTGGCTAGTTCCCCTTATCTTCTCCAATGGTTGCGCCACTCTGGAGCATCATATTTATGGTCGGTTCCTCTGCACGAAGTTCAGTCTTCATCATCTAGCGTTCTGAGTGGGGCTGGCCAGGAGCAACCCCTTTTCACGCATCTGAGCGATCAACATGGCGCAATTGACAGCTTTGTGGTCAAATTGGTAGAAGTAAGGACAACAAGCTTTGATCGGGTTTGTGCAATCCCATGCGTAGTGCTCCGACCCTCCACAATTGTAACAAATTAATTGCCCTCACCCCCGTCTAGGTCCCATGCCTCTGTGACCTCGTCCGCGCCCTTGGTACCCTCCCCGTGCGAATGGTGCGGTGGGGTCCTGTACTCGCACCTTTGTTTGCATCCTATATGCCGTTGTTCGGTCCATCAACATTTGGTAACTACGGAAATTTCATTCCTCATGGCCCACCATCTAGGAGAAGTTATAAAATAAGTGTTAAGGAGGGGGTTGTCGTAGACTTGGCAATAGGTGACAATTGCCTGTGGCATGCTTTCCTCCAGTTTCACAGATTGCACACCAGAGTGCAAGTGCTATGCTTGGCCCAACCTGTACCTCTGGTCGCAATGTTATGGACCACCCTCCTATCACAAGATTCGCAAAGATTGGACAGTGGTCTTTGTCATGGCCTGGTCCCTTACATTTGAGACACCATACTTCCTCTCATATCTCGGTCCTAGGCACCTGTCCCAATTTTAAGCTTCGCATCTCCAGATATAAATTTTGTATTTGCGCTTAGATTTGCTGTACTCCCAACACCGGATCCTGGATCAGAGTTTTGTGTAGCCGTATTGTTGCTTCCAGTGCTTCAGCTTGGGTTGAGATCTTTTGTTGTGCCAGGGCTAATCTCAGTTATGGTGTTAATGATGCGACAAACTAAGCGCAGTGCTGATCATCTATCAGTGTCATTTTGGCCTCACGGATAGCACTTTTCAGCCTTTGATCCAAATCCCATGGAGTTTCACCAGGCATCATTACCATCTCGTTGAAACCAATAACCAACTGGGCCCCTGATTTTGGGTGCCTGAATTCCTTATTTAGGGCCTCCTAGATTGCAGTAATGACTTTAGTTGGATGATCACTTGAATACTTCATGTACCAAGTCAGTGTGTGGTCCTGAAACTCACTAACTAGGGTAGCCTTCTTGATGTTATCATCTATGATACCCTGAGCATCCCATACAGATTTTGTCACAAACTAGAATCATCCCGGTTCCTCATTCCCCACACCTTTAAATATTGGCAGCGTAAATGAACTTGCCATTATGATCTTTGAGGCTGTTGGAGTTGGGGGTGGGGTTGGTGTTGGAGTGGATGGAGCGGGTGGTGGTGTGGACAGAGGTGGTATCAGGGGGAAGCATTCTCTGATCAATCGGACCGCACTTCCTGGTGAAAACCTTGCAAGTTCTTCCTGACTTTCCCGGGAAATGGAAGCTAACTGACTGTTCTCTACTCCTCCCATTCCACAATAACCTCTTCTGCTTCGCGTTACTCCAAACATTAATCAATGCACATAATTTGTTTTTCACATAACAATATCTTAATCCACGTATTCAATGATTTGATATACCTACCTTGTGGTCCTTGAAGGAATCACCTTTCTGCCTCTCTATAGCTCACGGTGGTATCTATCACAAACTCAGTGATAAATCCTCCTATTACTCGATCCAGCCAATGATCTATTATGCGTGTGATCTTATCCTTGGTGGCTTCTAGCCGGTGCACCAATTTTGGGGTCCACACAATAGGCTGGTCCAACCTGCACCTTCCCATGTTGTCAACTAGCTTTATTATCCACTCATATAGATATACCAGGAGTGACACAAAGAAGATCTCGTGAATATCTGTGAATATATACTAGTCCAGCCAATCTTCTTCTGATATTCGCAGCTTTCTATTTTCTTGAACTGCGAACTCGTCGAATTTCAGATCCCACCATTCTTCAATCTCTTTCTTTGTAGGGTTCCAGTGTTCCCACATTAGACACCCCTTAGGTAGATCCAGGTCCCAACAATGGAACCATTTATTGGCTTATATGGGCCCAACCCAAGTTTGGAAGAATTATTTAGCCAAGCAAATCCCACAACTACTGTCCCTTTCGGCAGCAGCCCACGAAGCGTGGACTGAGGGCTCACCCGAGGTAGCAGGGGATGGTGCTGGAACTAGCTTTCTACACCCTTGGGATGTCTAGATGTGGTCTGAGAGGTTTGCGCACTGTCCTATAGCTTCATGTTGCACTAGATCTGCGCAAATCCAGATAATCTTAGCTTTCTCTTACCGCGCTGATTACATATCTAATTTATTCGATTAAGCATTATAACCCAGATCTACTTAGAGAGATCTTTAAGAAAACATTTACTTCGTTTGCGTATTAAGATTAAACCCGACTCACAAGTACTCAATAAGCATATGCACGCAGATCAAAATAGTTCATTAACCATAAAAGAACAGAGTTGCAATAGTACAAAATTAACACAGAATTAAGAAGAAACTTATCTTTATTTCCACTTATCACCCTTACATCCAGATCTGCCTTGTGCACTTAGCCTCTATCCTCTACCCAAACCCTCGACTTGGACTTATAGATGCTCTCAGAATGCTCTTTTCATACACCCATTACATTTCAGATCTCCAAAATCATACCCACCACTTAGCTACTCTACCCATAGAGCCTCGTTGTATTTATGCCTTTCCATGGACCACAATCCATAGGCGAGCTGACTCAACCTACATTTCCTTACATTATTTTTGGGTGGACTACCCTTTTGGCCTTGACTTATTACAAATCACACTCCATACATCTCGCAGAGTCTTTACCGTGCTATTACCCAAAATTTTAGGCTTCGCGCCCCATGCTTGGTCAATTTAGTATTCCTAAATTGATATCATTAATTGTCAACCCGGGGCTCGTAAGCTGATGAAGTGAAGGTGTACTATATGTACTTAAGCAACCTCTTAAAGCTTTTTGTCATTTGGGGGTGTTGTTCGTGATTATTTTATCTTCCTAAGATGGAGTGATGTATTTATAAACAAATGAGTGATGGTGTGTAGAGTGAATTCTAAGTGAGTGAGGGTGTGTGATTAGTGATTTCTAACTATTTGCTGAAAAGGAAGACTTTGAAGGAAATGAATTAAAATAAACTGAAAACAAAGAACCACTTTCTAATGGTATTAGACACCATTCATGCTGCTGCAAAAATAAGAAAATCACTTAAAAGACCAATGATAATGGTTATCTCTTCCTAACTCTCTGCCTCTAACACATAGTACTGTGTAAGACACGATTAAGAAGTAGCTAAAAGTGAGTCTAATAACTGATAAAAATGAGAAAAATCTACTTTAAAGACTA
>APFE030877951.1:0-13294 GCA_000404065.3 Pinus taeda
GAAACAAGAATAGCTTTATTAAGATAAAAGTAGCAAGAGGATTACAACCATGAGCAGCTCTGACCCAACATCATCCTCTAGCTAAGAAGCCCTTCTTTCACCTCAAGAAAAGCAAAATCACCCAACACTGTGAATTTACATAAGAATACTGACAGCACTTCTCTATAGATTAGAAAATTCCAGCCCCTGGATCTCTGTGATGAGGGATCCATATATAGATGATTACAGAGAGGTGAGTCATCTTTTGGGATCTTGATTAGTGTCTTCTCTCTGATAGTTCCTGATTCCACTTGCAGAATGAAGATCTCTTACTCATCCCTGGTCGAAAATGGAGTGGCAAGTGTCAGAGGGAAAGCTTCTGAAGGTTCCATGATCTTCCACCTCATATTCTGGTCCTTGCCATTTGTCCATTCTCGACCATCGCACCCTACAGAGGAGCAAAACAGTATGCATCGCACCTTGTACATTGGGAAGGTGATATGCATTGCACCCCCTGCATGGAGCTTTCAATATGGTCCAGTTTTGACCATTTATGAGCAGTTTTCAGTGGAGAACTTCTGGGAGATGATGTAATTAGTTGACCTGGTTCCTTTAGGCAGTGAAGAAACCCTTTTAGGGACTTAAGAGCCCTCAGTTTATGGACATTTGTGAGTAGGGTTGAAGTGCCCAAAAATTTCTATAACAGGCTGGTATTGGGGGCTCTCTAGACACAAATACAGGAGTTGCAGGTGCACACTCCACAGGCTGGCACAGTTTCCACTAGCTTCGCAGTCGGCACTTCAGCTGTCGAGGAAATGTTGCGCACAAGGGTGACCAACACAATAGTGCTACCAGATGGAGCACTCATTATAGAGAATGAGGCCGACAGGCCTATGGTCAGCAGTTTGAAAGGGGTCAGATTAAACGTGACTGTGCTCCCTCGAGAGATGCTCTATCTTTTGCTGAACGGAGTCATTGCAGAACTCAGGGCCAGGGAGAGTGGCACTCTATAGGTAATGAGAGAGCAACGCATCAACATTGAGTAGCTGAGCCTGCAGTGCAATGAGGCAGTGGAGAAGAAAAAACAAATAATGCAGATTGTGGAGGAAGCCTGCCAAATGGTCTTGGAGTTGGCCATTCAAGAAGATGAACCAATGGAGGCGCGCATCTATAAGTTAGCCACAGGGGTACGTGATGCAAAAGCAGAAATGGCCAGTGTTCAACTGGAGTTGAACCTTTAGATAGCAGAACTACAGTTGAAGGCTCAACCTTCAACACTGCCAGAGGTTAGAGAACAACGTACCACCACAACCACAATAGCAATGGCAGTGGTGGACAATGTAGTGACAAACTGCATGAAGCTGCTTGAAAATTAGTTCGAGGTCCTAACCACCCTGTAGGAGGACCCGAACATAGAGTACCTAGAGACAGAGGCATGCGAGCTGCAATAGAAATACGATGGGGTAAAAGGGACTGTGCAGACAGTTGCCCTTACACAGAGGCTTGCACAGGTGCAACAGGCAAAGGTGCTCAAGGAACAGGTGGATGTCGCTCGGCATAAAGAGGCAGTATTGAAAGCACGCCTACAGTCGTGGGTCGATGAGGCTTATACAATTACAACCTCCATTGAAGAAAAGCTTGCGCAACTCCAAGCAACTCTGGAGAGGATTCAGGGTAGCAGTTCAACCGTAGTGGTCACCGAACAATGCGTGGAGGAAGTCCATCAGGTTTTCGCTTAGTGCGCTGCTGAACTTGTAGCGATCCAAACAGAATTGGGAGGTCTTTCAATTAAGATCTCTGCACCTACAAAGTGACTCGAGGGCGAGTCATGTTGTTTGTGTTGGGGGCCTATTGGGCACAGGATCCCCCAAAGGAAATTCTGGGGCTAAGATCCTAGATTTTGGTCCAATTTTTTAATTCCAATGTAAAGACTCCGCATTTTGTGGGCGTGGAGCGCATAGTGTTAAAGAGTCATAGGGGTATCTGCCCTTATTTTGATAATGTAATGTTGTTTGTAGAAGATCTACCCATGGTCCGCAGACCATGGGATTGTATAAATAGAGCGAAGCTCTAAGTAGTAAAAGAAATCAATCAATGAAGTCAATGATGAAGAGTTGAGTCATATATGTGGAGTAGAAGTCTAAGTTCTGGGTTGTAGCGTAGGTAGAGGCTCTGCAGATGAGTGCATAGAGGCCTAGTAGTCCACAACAGAGTGCGCAGATCCCTACAGCTGAGTGCATAGGGCGAGTCGAGTCTGTAATCATCTGGAAGTATTAATAAAGAGAAGTTTCTATCATTTCTACGTCTTTATTTCCTATTTATGCATTTGTTATATTGGGTATGAATTTCAATTCTAATGATTATATGATGCGCGAATGTGTATAAATGTATTGGTTAAGTGAGCACAAGTTAGAATATCTTCTTACGCGAAGATAATTAAGATATGTTAGTAAGATAAGTAAGATACTTAGTCTAGTTTGGGAAATAGCACAGTTCGCTGCCTTAGCAATACGAAAGCATCTCAGCCCCTAGTTAGGGCTGTACGAAGGCTGATTGTAACACTTCGTGAGGGTACTAAAGGGTGGAGTAGAGTGTGAAGCAATCTTCGCGAAGACAGGTATAGTTGGAATAAACCGACATCACAATCATCTCAAGGGTGTAGAAACTTAGTTCCAACATCCCCCCAAACTGCTTCGGGTGAGACTTCAGCCCGCACTCCACGGGCTGATGCCAAAAGGGCCAGTAGTGTAGGGATTTGTTTGGCTAACTAACTCTAAACCTGGGTTAGGCCTCCATAAGACAACACCCACCTTGAGCGATTTCTTTGTTTTTTGTTGATCATGCATGGATTTATACTTCTCCTACGACTTTTGAAGTGTCTCTTGTACCTGTAGATGGATCTTCCTAATATTCTCTATAAATTTTGCATCCCTCTAAATTAGAGGTGTGAGCCTCTCTAATCAGTTGCAACCACTCATCTTTAGGAACACATATCTTATCTAGCTTGTAGAGAAACCCATCATAGAGGTGGTAATCAATGGTTTTGTTTCCATTGTGCACATAAATCTGACTCTACAACTGTTGATACAACTCCTTGAATTCCTCATCCTCTGAATATGCCTCTCTATATGCATCATGGGTGAACATCTCTATGTGCACAAGAGTCCCCAAAGTTGTGATCTTTGATATGGGTGGCCTTGAAAGCATGTCAACCAACTTGTTTTTGATGTCCTTCTTATAGTTGATCACCAAATGAAATTGTTGTAAAAACCCCATTTACTTGTAATTCTTAGTCTAATGTAGTTTACTATAGGCCTGCAAGTACTATAAAGACTAGTAATTTTTTTGTATTACTGTCTCCTTTCCCTTCAGATAATGCTTCTACTTCTTCACAACCTACACCATGGCATAGAGCTCCTTGTCATAGGTAGGGTATTTAAGAACTACCACATGAAATAATTTAGAATAGTAGCATACAAGCCTTCCTCCTTGGATCAAGGCAACTCCCATACCATACCCACTCGCATTTGTCTCCACTATTTCAAAGGGTCGTTGAAAGTTTGGTAATGCCAGAACTAGTGCTTGACTAATCTTCTTTAGCTCCTTGAAAGCATTTTATTGACCTTTTCCCCACTGGAAACTCTTGCCACTTTTTATGACATGGAGCGGTGCTACTACCTCTAAAAATGAGGCTATGAATTTCCTCAGGTACTGTACTGTACAATGAAACTCCTAACCTCAGAAAAATTAGTATGCACCAACCATTTCATTATGGCCTCCATCTTGGAAGGATCTATCTTCAACGTTCCTCCACCGATCACATAGCCCATATACACCAAAGACTTGCACAAAATCACACTTTTTGAGATTTTCTAGCAGCTGGTGCTTCTTCAATGTTTCTAGCACTTGCATCAAATGTGAAATGTGTTCTTCCCAGGTAGCATTATATACTAGCATATCATCCAAATAGACAATAACAAATGAATCTATAAAAGGGCACAATACATCATTCATTAATCATATAAACATAGTTGGTGCATTACATAGGCCAAATGGCATGACTAACCACTCATACAAACCTTGCTTGGTTTTAAAGGCGGTCTTCCAGGTATCTTCTTCTTTGAATCGAACATGGTGATATCTAGACTTCAAGTCCAACTTGGTGAAGTATTTTTCTTGCTGCAACTAATCCAACAAATCATCTATCCTGGGAAGTGAGTATATGTTCTTGAGCATGATTTTGTTCAATGCCCTATAATATTTACACATCTTCCAAGTCCCATCCTTCTTTTTCACAATGATGATGGGTGACCCACATTGTGATGTAATTGGTTGAATGACACTCTATTCCAACAGGTACTACAATTGTTTCTTCACCTCACTTACTTCTAGAATAGATTGCTTGTACAACCCAATATTTGGCAATGGGGAGTTCGACAATAATTGGATCTCGTGCTCCACTTCTCTCTTAGGTGGTAACCCTTTAAACTCTTGGAACACATCCCTTTATGCTTGTAACAAACCATCCAATTATTGTTTTTGTTTCTTAGTACACCCCTCTAGGGATTCCTTGCCGCTTATTGACTCTTCTATGGACTAACTTTCTCTTAGAAACAATAAAAAGTACTTCCTAGAACTAATCAATTTCTTGGCTTGGTTGGCACTTACTAGTGAATGTTTTGACTTGCCTTTGTGCGCATTGATGATGAACGATTTTCCATCCTTGATGAGTTGGTACTAGTTGGTTTTCCTCATGAATATTTCATCTCACGTGTACATGTATGGACTCCCAAACATGACTCCACAATCATCAAGGGGAACCACATCTAGATCTACTTCACCAATAAAATCAACATTGATAGCAAATATAATTTTGCACTATTTTGGTACCTTCATCTTTGCATCCTTATTTACCCATCCCATTGAATATGGGTTTGGATGATCACAAACTTCCAACCACAACTTCTTAACTAGATATGTTACAATGAGATTCACTTGTGATCCTGAGTCAAATGAAGAATCAATATTTGTCTTCTTGGCTTGTATCTTTCTATGGAAGAGTTTGGCCATTTCTTTCTTTTCCTGTTGCTGAAGGCTACTCAAATTAACCTCCTTTTACACTAATGCACAGATGATCCTCTCATCCATGTATGAGTTTCTTTCAGCTTGGTTGCTCTAATCAATGGGCATGAGATTCTTCTTCTTATTATATTTATTCTTGTTCTTAGAGTTTAGCTCTAGATGCAATTTCCAACACTTCTTCTCTGTATGGCCATCAATGTTGTAGTGGTTGCTAGGATCTTTGCACTGGTGTGTTGTGGACGCCATTTTTTTTCATCCTTTCCCCATTTCTTATTTTTCCCTCCTTAGAAGCAACATGTTTCTCCTTCTACTTCGATCCACTTGATTGGACTCTTTTTAGGCCTATGTTCTCCAGGTACTATGCATGTTCACAACCCTCACCCACTGATTTGGGCTTGAAAAATATCTATTGCTCACGCAGATGGTGGTGTAGACCACCCAAATACTTGAGGAGTGCATATGGGTTCTTTGGAGAGATACCCAACATTATAGCCATCTTTGTGAACTCTGTGGTGTACTCATGCATGCTCTGGCCTAGAGTTTTCCTGAAGTAGTGCCACCAGATCCACTAGTGCTCTATGTACACAATGGGATAAAAATAAGAATAATAAGGGGTTTGAAGTCCTCCCACTTAGTCACTGGAGGTTCTCCCTCCAACCTCAAGGTCTTTGTGTGGATCTCCCACCAAGTCAGTGCATGGTCCTCTAATTTCAGTCACACAAATGAGATCTTCCTGCAACCAAAAATTCAGCTTTAGAGCATTTATCTTGCTGTGGTATGGCTTGATATCGAATTTTAATTCAATTTTAAATAGGGATTATATTGGTTCACAACACTCAAACTAGGTTGATCTTTTTTGGGTTCTTTCTTCGACTAGTTCTGAATTTATTCTCGATCTCTCAATCCCCCTTCTCATTTGTCCTCTACATTTGATCCCCCATATTATACAAATATCCCAAGCTTATTGCTCAGGGCCACCATGAGGAGGTTTATATTGTGATTTATATCTACGAATCGTTGTTCGAGCCGCGAAAACCTCACCTATGCAAGATCACGAGGGTCATTTGTAGATTCGCCGTCCATGATTAGGGTTTTAAGATTTTCGGGCTTACGTCTAGATCCCTTACAAATATCCACAAAAATACATAAAGAAACCTGCTATGATACCGATATGATCCATAAATGTTTGTGGATAATCCACTGAACAATTCATCACAACAAATCTGGTAATAATATATTAAAAATTTGGAATTCTACACTATTACAACTTTATTAATTTTTTATTTCTGTAGATTTCACTATAATTAGTGCATGCATGCAAATGGAAATTATCCATAAAATAGAGAAAAAAAACTCTGACACACACATAAGACATGAGATATGCATTGTGAAACCCTTTTGGGAGAAATCACTGCTGGATGGTGAGGTCACTCTACTCTCTTTCTCTATCTAGAAATATGGATGTTGATACAAAGAAGTATGGCATGTGGCCCGTGGGTTGCTACAGTGCACAAATCCTCTATGTGTGATCTACCTCCTATCCCTCTTGGATATTTTTTTTCATATATGGAAAAAATTCACTCCAAAGAATGGAATACCTCTTCCTCCTAGTGGCCTGGTTATAACACAACCTGATAGCCTACTAGTGGTTAAGTTTGACTACCTGAACTCTTAACCAGAGTTACAATATACACTCTTCTAGAGTCTTTTACATCAAAATCATGTGGTTAGCCCATTTTCCATGAATAATGGGGGTCAATGCAACATCCTATCTATTGAAATATGTAACTAGGTTTGGTCTTCATAATGACATATGTAATCATGATTTTATGCATTTGATGTAATAACAAAAAAAAATATTGCTGTTGATCTTGAGGCATGAACTTCATGCTTAAGGAAATTTGTTTTTATGTCAATCTCCCATTGTGAGCTGCTAGGGCTGGTCATTGAGTCTACAAGTCATTAAAAGTCATTGTCATGTATGAAAGACCCATTTGGGGCATGTTACATATTGTAAAGAAATCTTACGTGAGTCAAAGTAAAGTCAAAAGTCCCTCGAAGACCTCGTCAAGTGCTAACAATAAATTCATCCTTCAAGGAAGCAAGTTGGCCTATCTCTAAGGCGAATTTGGCCTATTTAAGGGCTCAAGAAAGTCTATATAAAGAGAGACTCAACCTCATTCAAGGAGGACTCACTTAAGCATAAGAAATAGTTTAATCAAGGAAGAAAATGAACCTAACACCTAGCGAAGGAAGAAGAAGGATGAGTGAAGCAACCTAGATCTATTTTTGGGCTATATTCCTCCACACATGCGAAGGTAATGGCATCATCTTGCTGCATAACATATGAATTACAGTCACTCCAAGAAATTTTAACTTTTGGGTCAAGTAAGGTATCTCTAGCAATTCGAATTATCAAAAACAAAAGTTTGGTCAAGCAAAGTAAAAAAGAGGCAAATATGCCCATGTTCAAGCCACACATGTGACCTAGGGTTTCTCTAGAAGAAGCTGAAAATTACAAGTCTGCAATAGCCAATCAAAGTTCTAAACTAGGGCTAAAATCTGAAGTTGTTGATCTAGTTTGACCAACATTGACTTGAAGGAAAATAAGTTCATAAGGAAGAATCTTTTAATTGGGCTTGGAAGAGTTTTTGGTCAAGGTTATAGTTCTTGGAATTCATCAATTGAAAATTCTATAAGAAGAAGAATTCTTGTCGATTTTCCTCTCAGATTGGAGAGGTTTTGGCCCTGGTTGATCGCTTATATATTATGTCCTTTGCTTTATTGTTCTTATGGTTTGATATTTTTTTAATGAAGAAAAACTATAATAACAAACAAGAAAGAAGAAGCTAACTAAGTAAAGTAAAAATATATCACAAGTAGTTATCAAAGTTTGAGAAATCATCGTATATTTGTACCCCTAGATTTCTCAACATGGTATTAGAGCTAAGGTGACAAGACAAGGGAAGGAAGTTTAAAGAAGGACACTTAAGGACTGAAGCTCTATAATATCATCAAGAATAACCTCTAATCTTAAAAACATCACAAAGACAAGGATTACATCATCATCTTGAACAAGGAAGTTGCTAAAGAAGATCTCAAAAACCCTAATTTGTTCAAAGGACTCTACACTTGAAGCATTCTTGGGAACCTCGATCAACCATCACATAGAGAAGAAGAAGACCTCAAAGACCTTATATCTACTCAATTAAATAATAACTACATATTGGAGCATCTTGAAGCCTCTACATCAAGAAAATCAAGGATAAGGAATTGTCATCATCATCAAGGATTCAAGGTGATCTACCTCTCTTTGGCTCAAGGATCACTTTTGAAAGAAGACATCTTCTATTAAAATAAAGAAGGAAACATTTTGAATATATTTTCTTCAAGGAGTATCTTTAAAAGTAAGTATCTTTATGTCCACATATGAATCTATCAAATGTCTTTTTGCAAGGAAAACAACAAGTTGGTTGGGTCATCAAACTTTCTTGCATGGAAGAAGAGGAAAAATTTGATTCTCATAGAAAAGGAAGTCATGGATGATGTTAAGGGCATAATAACTAAACCTCCAAAGGAAGAAGATGAAGCTCGTGAAAAGTACATGAAAGGGGAAGTAAGGGCTCAAAGGATTCTCATAGTGTTATGCAGAACTTAAGATTGCAGACAAAAGTATCTTCCTTAGACCTAGTGGACTGGTCTAAAACAACAGAAGGAAAATAATATATATTTTTCCTTAGACAAATTGAAGAATGGGAGAGAGGCTTACTTGGAATCCGTCAAAGATTTAATTTCCTCCTTTATTGTAAGCTCCAATCATAGCTTTGAGTGCTATAATTAGAACCTTTGCATACAACCAAAACAATCCAAGGATCCATAAGATCTACGTAGCATAATTCAATTACTCTATTCAATGAATCAATAAGGTATTGAAATACATGAATGTAAATGTAACACAAAACATATAGGAAAACAAGATATTATTTGTATTAAAATAAATAGGATATGTTTTCCAACCAAGAATAGTAGTTGATCTTGTATAGATGTCCCCAACTTGACTTGTCTTTCCTTGTCAGAAAGCACACCTCATTATCACCCTAATGCATGAATATGATGACTCCCTTAGATTCAAGGTGGTAGCATAAGGGCATGATTAGTCTTCAAAAGCCAACCTTGATTTTATTGATGGAAGTAAATTTATAGGAGAGGGATGGTAGTTTAGTATATTTACCATATGAGCTTGAGATCCACTTATGATGGGAGGATGAGACCAAGGGATAAGAGGTGAAGTCTCGAAAGTAGGATCAGATAGGATTCGAGCTTCTTATCCATAGTAAATGGTTAAAGGAACCCCTAGAAGCTTATGGAGGAAGATGCTTTCAAAATATTTTTAATTTTCTGAATTTTTAGAATCAGCGCACCCTCAGCAAGGAGCAACTAGTGTTGACTAACGTTGGTGTAGAAGGGAGAAACTAGTGTTGAACGTAGTTGGATAAAGGGGCAAGGTGCATTGGGGCTAAAAACGTTGACTTTGAGCAATTAAGCCCAGAAACTCAGACATTTTGGAAATTTCATGCTTAGATATTTGTGTAGGGATCATGACAACATGTTCACGGATCTTGATTAATCTGGTTTGTAGGCCTATTGACCAAATGCGAAAAAGTGGCCTATTACAGATTGCCCCCTAAAGTGAAAAGTTAGAAATGGTAGTTGATGACTAAAGTGATTTACCTTGTGAAAAATCTGGATCAAGAACAACTAGTTGAGACCATCATCTGTTACAATACATTGTCATCATGATATCTTTATTGAGGGAGCAATACCCATGCTCATCACATAAGCTAACGTTACATGTACAATTATCAAAAAGTTGCATCCACTAATGAATGAGAGTGGACCCATGCTTGGATGATTGCTTGTATGATCATAGTCATCATACTTTGTAATCTTGTGTTAATCCTAAAACCACAACCTGGATGGATGAAAATAGATATGGGGTCTTCTATCTCATTCACTCGATGTCCAATGTACGAGTCTGACCATGTGAATAAATGAGATGAAGTCGAACATGGTAGGCACCACTTTATTACCAGTCAATGATGTAAGTCATTGACAGGCGTGAGAGAAACCATCAATGATGTTAATGGATCTAAAGGTACTATAGTAAAATTCGTATGGGGTCAACGAATGAGTTGAAGTTAAACACCACACAGAATATTCCAATTGAAGGCCAATGATGAAGACTATCATTGAGAGTGAGGAAACTTTCCATTGATGTATGTAGGTCCCAAGGTACCAACAAGAGTTTCTAAGTCAGCTTCCTAGATAATGAGCTGATATCAATAGGAAGCCACCCATCGTAGGAGGGCCTTGATGTATCCCCCACCAAAGACATAAAAAGGGTATCAAGGTTTGAGATAGAATGATGCTGATGCGAAAATGGTTCAAGAACAATAAACATGGAATGAAGGCTTAAGAGTATCGTAGCAAATATCAATTGAATGAATTATCTTGAACATATCATCGACATTAAATAGATTTGGCAGCATTTACCCAAAACATAAAGCGAAGGCTTTGATATGGTATGGTGAACCAAAAATGATAAGAAATTTTTCCAACCCAACAACCACAGAGATGAAGTGGAAGAGTTTCATGTTAAATAGTGATTCGCTACCATTAATAGGTAGAGTACCCTGTTTTCCTAATTTCCCCAACTATTTATGGTTAGTACCTATTTATTTTTGACAAGGTTGAGGAGGATAACATATGCTTGATTTGTAAGTTAATCCTTCGGATGAATACATGTAAGTATTTTTAACGAACCCTAAGAAGGAGTTGTTCGGTCTTGTCATGTTCGATGAGTCCATCGCTATTTAATGTTTTTACGAGTCCAGCGAAGGTGAAACTCGATATATTTTTCATATTTAGAGAGTTTGAAAAAGAGGCAAAAAAGAAAAATCCATAGGTTCCTTTTTCTAAGGTTTTCTCTTGAGTCCAAAAAGGTAGAAAATGATAGTCAAGAGAACCTCTTAGCCATGCTCGACTAAGTTATTCCTTTTTCGTAAATAGTCTATCCTATTCTGGAAAAGGGTTAAACTTATACTGAGTAGATGTCTTTTCATTTACTTTAACAAGTTCGAAACGAAAAGTGCTTGGCAATCTTTTCATGTTCTGGGAGTTGAAAAGAGCTAAAGGAGGACTCTAGGGTGTTCCTTTTTTGTAAGTTTATAGAGCCCGAAAAAGTGATAAAAGTATGGTCTTTGGTAAAAATGATATGTTTTGCTTCAATCATCATAAAATCCATCAAATAGATGTTAACATGCTTAGAACATCACCAAAAGATTAAAATATCTGATCAATTGTAAAATTTAGTCATATTTAGGTCAAAATAATAAAATATTATGAAAATGACCATAAATAGGTAAAAGTAATTTGATTTTTACCATTTTCCATTTTACCTCTTGGTGAGTAAGCTCTGAGTGCATTTTTCCCTCGATATTCAACAGTTGATTGTGGCCAATTTGGTGGATCATTTCGATTGATGTCACTTCCAGGTAGGAGATCTCATCATCCTCTTTCTTTTTACAATTCCATTTTTTTCATTTTATGCATATTTTTTCAAGTTTTGGGTGACCTAGGTGCACCAGGCCAGTAAAATTTGAACTATGGAGGGGGTTGTAGTGCAATGTCTCCCTTTGGTAGGGTGCGTTGGGCACATTTCAAAAAATTGTTTTGCTCCTTACACTCAAATTTCTTTCATATTTTTGCATGGGATTCACTCTAATGATTTTTCTTGTCATGTTTTAAGTATCCATTGGAAGGAAATGGCTTTGATCTCATGAGAAAGAGAACATGAAGAATAATGCATGAATGCTACTAATGATCCAGCCACCATTCAGACATTGAGAAAATGTGGGCTTCTGGAATTCTTTTGGCTTCCTGGGATAAGTCAACTAATGGATTTATTAGAATATCTTGTTCAGGCATGGGACGTTCAAGCACGAGATTTCAGATTTCAAGCACATATGCTCAGTATACAGGTGTAAAACATCTATTTCTTGATAGGTTTATCAAGGAGAGGTCCTCCTATCTCGTTATCTGGTTCGAGAAGGGGTGGAGAGATTGTTAAGGACTATATCGTTGCACAATGTGGACCTTGATCCCATTCAACCTTAATATGGGAAAATCAGGATAAAGGATGTGGTTCTTTTTCCTCTTAGGAAAATCATGTTTATCATTGCTAGATTGGCTGGCAGTGCTACGTTGCATTTGGCTAACAAGTCCCAAATGAAGTATGCTTTAAAGTGCATAGAGCCCACAATATTTAACTCAAGCGAGGGAGTACGAGTAAACATGAAGGAACAATTCACCAAGGCAAAGGAAGGATGATTGAAAAACTACGGGTATGGTTCCATTTTGATGCCACTTGCCTTGGAGTGAATTCCATTACTCTGACCATAGCATAGCTTGCTCGAGCTCTCGGATCCGAGAATCCCACAAATGAGGAGATGGGTGGATCTCATGTTCATACATGTAGGTCCATCTTCTATGAGTTTTACACCAATCTACTTTTTATGGTTGTACATGCATCTCATTATGATTGAAGACTATCCATAGGTTGGGATGGATTTTTGCAGAGACCCAAAGCTTGTGCTTTGTGATGGCGAGCGATGGGTTGCCATAGGTAAAAAAAAATCATTTTGATCATAGTTTTATTTTTAAGTTTCACATTTTTTTGTATTTTCTATGTATCTAAGACTAATTATCTATTTTTACATGTAGATGTTGGATCTGTTCGACCAATGGGTTCATCTTACATTCAGCGTTCTGGAGAATCACAACAGGCACTAGTTGGAATATAGGTTGTTACAGGGAGTCGAGAGGTATTTTAGGATCTCGATGTGGCTGAGACTCTTGCATAGGTCGAGTGACACATGGATGGATTGACCCGAGGCATAGTTGAGACTAAGGTCGATCAAATTCCTATGCGACTGCAACATCATACTATTGGTGTGTTTGGACATATCACTGGAATTTTGTGCAAGATGACTCATTTAGTTGCTTGCTATCATGAGCATAATCAGGATTAGTCTACTAGGAGGCTATACAACCATATTTTGATAGCATGTATATTTATGATTTGACAAGTCGTATGGCCATATGTGTCTCAGGGACAAGTTTTTGTAAAACCAAACTTTGATATATATATATATATATATATATCGATGTTTCT
>APFE030877951.1:46851-74732 GCA_000404065.3 Pinus taeda
TAAACATTCAAGACATTCATCAAATAACCATCAACTGATAAGTACACACAGGAAGTCTGAGCACTAGGTGAATTCAGAGTGATTGTGTACCTAAGGAGCTGTAAAACATGAAGGACAAGAACCTCAACTTACAAGTATGCACAGGAAGTCTGAGCATCAATGATGAATTCAGAGTGATTGCATACTCATTAGCTGCCAAACTTATATTTAGTAAAACCGAACCACCAACATCTTGAGCATTTTAACACATAATGAATCTTGGGAAGAATAAAACAGTCTATCTATTACTGTCAAAAGCTTTATACATAAACCAATAAAACTCTGTCTTTTGCATAAGTATCCAACCCCCTTTTACATAAACGATTGAGCTATATATAATAGCATCCTCTAACTACTTGGAGCTTCCTCCTCCAGCATGAGGGGAGCTTGATCTTTATCATTAACTAACAACCTTATCTATTCTTAAACAAACTTATTAAATACATCATGTATTATGCAATAAATACAAAGAGTCCTAATTCAATTTAAACTCTAATTCTAACTCCTCGTGAGTATGATGTCTTTCTTGAGCTTTGACATCTGTCCTTTTTGATATGGCTGAGCTGGATGTCTTTAGTACTCCATATCGACCTTGTACGCCAATTCTTTTAACTGCTCAGTCATGCTGGAGATGTCCCTGGCTTCTCGGTCTCTGCTTTCCTTAATCTGCTCGGATATATAACAGCATGTTTGAGGCCTTTAATAACCCCTGATATGTACTGCTGCCATGTTGCTGATGTGCTGTAGGCGGGATTGACTGACATTTGTTTCTCTTTTCAAAAATAATTTCCCGCTCATGATATCAAACAGCTGCTCTGCATTTAAAATCATCACCTACAGCAGTTTTGTAGCGCGCTACGAAACTGCTGTGTGAATTAAAAACACAGTCCTCCTTTTATTCAAACCAGTAGAGCCATGGTGGTCTGATCTTTGACAGCTGTGCTTTTTATTGAACAGCATATGCCCGTAATATGAGCAGGTTCATTGGCTTCTTCAAGAAAATTTACAACAAAACCACCTTTTTGGCTTGAGATTGGAGCCTCGGCCTTCTCACAGGATAAACTTCAAATTCCCTTGAAAATAATATGATCCACACTATCCTGCAAAGACCAAAATGAATTGAGGAATACCTACAACCAACTCGATTAGATCTTTTTAATGAATTCTAGAAAATGACCTAACTAGGGTGCTAAGGTTGTCCACCGAAATTGGGAAGAGACTAGCTAGGGTGGCAATGAGATCCACCGAAACTAGTGTGAGGCTCTCACTTGAAAACCTCAGACTGAAACTTGCATGAGCTTATTTCAATGGCAATGAGAGATGATGGGATAGAATACAGCCCTTCATTCTACTTCAGGAAAAGATTGATATGTCAAGAAACAAGTTTCAGCCAATGTAGCAAATATTCGTCCTCAGGAATCTGCTCCAAAATTGGTGACTTTGATCTACTGTTTGAAAATGGAGACAATTGGAAACTCACAGCCCATATATGGACTAATCTCCAAGGAATCTCAATCAATGGATACAACTGAAATTGGCCCTCTGTTTGTAAGGAGAAAAATGTGCCAAACCCTTGGAATTGCCAATCTCGTCCTCCTCAGAATTCAACCCTCTTTCAATTAGCAATGAATAAGCTTCAAAGGGCA
This sequence comes from Pinus taeda, assembly GCA_000404065.3. Taxonomy (NCBI): domain Eukaryota; kingdom Viridiplantae; phylum Streptophyta; class Pinopsida; order Pinales; family Pinaceae; genus Pinus; species Pinus taeda. The sequence goes on from APFE030877951.1 coordinate 48,537, forward strand.
ATGTATTTCTGAAAAATTCAGACTTGTCACTTGTGTAAGAATTCTGGAACTGATTGGGATTAATAAACCGAGCGAATGTCTTCAAGGCAAGACCCAACTCAGCCTCTCTACAATTTGCATAATCATTCTGGTATAACTTAGCCTCAGCTACCTGGAATCACTTCGACCTCAGATACAGGAGTGCCACTCTGCCCTCTTAAATCTGAAGTAACAATCAACTCGGCCTCCCTTAGTTTGGCTAACTTTCACCTCTTGAGTTTGTCTTTCAGTTCTGTAACCTTCCACTACTCCAGAGGGCGATTCCTCAAAACCGTCAGCGGCGTGGTCATTTTCTTAAAACCCCTTTTCCTTGTGGCGATCTATCACCGCCTCTGTCACCGCTATAACTCTTGTCAATCATATACCTGCTTTATGAAGTCTCGAAGCTTATCAACATTGCCGCTGTCTGAGAGTTGATGACGTGGATCGATGTTTTTTCAAATATATTCCTTTTGTTTTCTGATTTCCACCATGCCGCTTTACCGTCTTGACACCTGAAAGCAGCACTAAATTATCCACATGGCCTTACGTTCACACTTCTGGTCTTTACTCTGCCCCTTCGCTCCTCTTCCGATTGCCACCTGTAGAAACATGTTCTGGATTAACATAGGCGTAACTTGGACAACGCCAAATCTTGGTATTTCCATCTGATTGGTCTGCTTCAGGCATGTCTCTGGTTTCTGGAGCATTTTCAAAACAGAGTCCTTTGCCATCTCCAGGAATAAAATCCATTCCACATAGCTTCACCCATTTTCCACATCGATGCACCATTAATGTTTGATTATCTATTCGAATCGGCCGAAACTCTGAAACACAAGGAACGGTTCCATACAGTGTTCCTTCATCAATTTCCGAAAAGTGGGTTGTGGAAACTCAAATACATTTCGCCCCCATTTCTCCACAGCTGCATTCACTTTTGTATCTGATCCATATCCACTACAATCAGTGCCAGAAGGATCGCCAGAGATGCTAATAGCTTCCACTGTGCTTTGTGAGTTTGAATTTCATTAGCAAACCTATCTAGGCCATGACTTTGAGGAGCAGATGAGGCCGAAGCTCTTTGTGTAGATTAGCAAACACATTCTCGTTGATTAAACTCGAGTTCTTGTATTTCTCCACAAAATCGTTCTTTTTTCTGAACTTGTCCTGATCAAGAAAATGCCATAGAGCCCACAGTTCTTCAACACTATTCTGCAAAGGTGTCCAGTAATCAACAACTTATTTTTGGCACTGAATTCACAGAGAGCAGTGTAGAGTGAGGTTTCACTGTTCTTCAATCGGTGTGCTTCATCAACCATGAAATAATTCCACTTGATCTTTAAGAGAATGGCCCTGTCTTTCAACACAACCTCATATATGGTCGATAATATGTTTAACTTAATAAGTCGGCCAGTCTTCTTGTTGGTATAAAATTCATATTCCTGGCAAACCTCTCTACTTGCAAGATTGCCAACATAAACAACAACATTCATGCTAGGTAGCCCTTACGGAATTCTTTTGCCGAGTTTATAAATGTTGACAAAGGTACAATTACAAGGAAAGGACCGTGTATCTGCTGCACATTCTGTAGAAACCCAAGCATTGACACAGATTGCACAGTTTTTCCAAGGCCCATCTCATCTACAAGAATAACATTTATATCATTCCTCCAGCTGTTCAACATAGACCACATATTTTTTATTTAAGGCAGAGACTTCACTTTCCAATTGCTAAAACACTTAAACAGTTTTGCGCTGCGAAACTGCTAAAAGGGTTAATGTGCTTATTTGCAGACATTTAGCATCGAAATTTTGTGAGTGATAACAGCATGTATAACTCAAAGCATCCACGCACATGGGACGAGAGCCTCCCCTATGTTCAGCACAGCTACAACCGAGCTCTTCACAGCTCCACTGGCCATAGCCCTTTTCAGGTGGGTTTGGGATTCCAGCCACTATGCCCCATTGATGTGGCCATGCCACTTGCAGCTACTCACATGAATTCAGCTCATGTCCAGTCCGAAACAGATAATGCCACCAGCTTCATTGAGCGCATCCAACATATTCGCCAGCAGGTCCATGACATTCTTGAGAAATCAAATGCCAAGTACAAGCAGCGACATGATCAACATCGGGTGCCACGCAAGTTTCAGGTGGGCGACAAAGTCTGGTTGCATTTGCAAAAGGAACGCCTTACTGGACCCTATCGGAAATTAAGACCACTCCGATATGGTCCTTACACCATTACTAAGGCTATGGGGGACAATGCATTTGAGCTCAACATTCCCCCATTCCTTGGCCTGCACCCAGTGTTCAATGTGGACCGCCTTCGGCCATACTTTCCCCTTTAGGAGACACCATCCGACATTGAGAACAGCTCCAACCTTACAGTAATTAAAATCCAGATTGCACTGGAACAACTGCAACTGATCGGATCCATGGACACACAGATCAAGAACACTCGCCAACAGAATATCCAACTATACCGAGTTGTCAAAGCAGGCCAACTCCTTCAGCAGGGCAAGTGGTTCACCAGGAAACAGGTTCAGCAGAAGTTTCCTCATCTCATGGGGGAGCTCAACGCAATGGGGACCATTGCTTCCTAAGGGGGGAGGAATGATCCAGGTGGATATTGGTGGCCACCTGCCAAGTCCACCTGGACCCCAACCATTGTCTTTCTCAGCATTTTCAGTTTCCTTAATTGTAGCACAACTTACTATTTTTAGCAGTTTTTCAGGTCCTGAACTTCCGGAGCCGTTTTGAGGCCCTAAACGACGTTTTTTGGGGAATCCGGGGGCAACATGAGTCCATGCAATGGACCGATGTTTCCTGTTCCAACAATGATAGTGCTCGAATAGATCTTTCTAATGATCTATTGTACGCGTCAAACGGAGATCATATGCTAAAGTTACGACCCCGGGAAGTTGATGTACCAACTTACCCCCAAACGGGGCCCACAGTTTGGCGTTTCATCTCCTAGGTTAGGTTTTGGAATGTTAAGGGTTTTTCATTGTTTCTCAACAATAAATAGGCCTTCGAGCCTCATTGTAACACAGTTCAGAGGCATGTAGCCATCACATCTCTTCTCAGAGATAAGCTACCATCGCCCTAGCTAGTTAATTTCCATTTCTGATTGTAAGCATGTTTCAGTATTTTCCATTAATGAAATGAAGTATTATTTCCGCTGCATCTTTGTGTATATGGTTATCTCGGTAATTTGTTACGTTCCTGTTTAAATCTGGATCAACGTCACAGCCATCATTCCTTGGCGTGTCCCTGACCACAAAATCCTTCCCTCTGCATTCACCACCGCCATTTCTGTCATACTGCCGATTCTCCCCGACTGGACACTTTCCACGTGTCAACTGCCCGTCTTTTCGACATAACCAAGCCCATTCGGATCCTACGAGGCTATCTGACAGGCTGTGGGTGGCTAGTTGAATGGTTACCATACTTGTTCAATTCGCCCATTCTCACAGTCATGCAAATTTCAAGTATAGTTTATATAATTTGACGAAATAAGTTTAGGCACTTACCTGTGCGGCCGTGGACATGGTGTTTTTCAGGTTTCGGGACGAGGAATGCTGGATCTGCTTGCTGCTTCTTCGTGCACGGGCGTTGGAGCTCCTCTTCCATTGGTTGATGCTGGTTCCAAGACCTTGAGACCTGACTTTCTGGTGGTGAATGCTGCATGCACCAGCTTCGTGAGCTGCTGGTGTCTCCATGGTATGTGTTCCAGCTGGATCAGCTGCTACAATATTCCTGTAGGACATCCTGTAGCCGTTTCTCCTCTTGGGGTGCATGCTGAAATAAATGAAGTCTCGTTCACAGATGAAGGGTCCTGAGGTCGCCTTGACAGGTAAAGTGTGCGAGCCTCTGCATGCTTTATTTTCCACTTGAAAAAAAACAAATTTTTATTTGAGAAAACAGGGTTTTGGTATGACTGTGTAGGTATATTCAACCAGATGGTGGCAATGGTGGTGAAAGGAGGTGAAACAAGTGGAGGATGGAAGAAAAGAGTGGTTGCATGCCTCCTCAACAGACTTCAAACTTCAAATCCTTCTCCATAATCGATTCTGGCCCGCCTAAAGGCTTTATAGTATGTTTCCTGTAGAAATACAGAACTTCTTGTAGAAAGTCCTGTAGCTTCTTGTAGAAGGTTGAACCATAACCAGATTGTGTCCAAACCTTGGAAAAAATGAGTGTTCATGGAGGGAGTGTATGTGAGGTTGCCTAGTAGCTTGGTAGGGACCCTTGTCTCTGTGTTGAGAGGCCTCCTTTTTGCATTGTGTTCCTGCAACCTGCAACAATTTCCAGAAATTAAACTTGTTTTTTTTCTTTGTTTCTTCCTTCTTTTTCTTTGTTTCTTTTTGTTTTTTGTTTTTTGTTTTTGTTTTTTGTTTTTTTTTAAAGAGACAGCAGGGGCACTTCAATGAGGTTTTCACCCCTACTATCTACCTTGGGCGCCTCAAAGAGGTTTTCGACCAAGGATCTTTTGATTCCAGTTCTTTATTTTCAGAGAGACAACATGGGCGCCTCAATGAGGTTTTCACCCCTACCATTTGCCTTGGGCACCTCAGAGAGGTTTTCACCCAAGGATCTTTTTTATTTATTTTTTTACTCTTTTATTTTTTATTTTTTATTTTTTTTGATATGATGATGCTCAGGGTGTAGCCAAAACAGAGGCAGAACCCTTCTCTATGACCAGCACTATTTTTTCCACAGTTTCGATGAACTCTTGCCTCGAAAGAGGTTTCTTGTAGATATTTAGTCGATGCCCAATGACGAGCATGAGAATGACTTCTTCATCAATGGTCCAGATAAGGACGGAACCATTGTCATTATACTTCTCCACTGCATATGGTCCTAGCCATATTGTCCTCAGCTTCCCTTTGAAATCCTTATGTCTGGAATCATACAACAGCACCCAATCTCCCAGCTGGAATTGTTTGTCATTAAGGTGTCAGTCATGCCATATCTTCCTCTGAAGTTGAACCACTTCTGAGTGGAGTAGGGCTTGCATTCGGTGTTCATCTAACCCATTCAGCTGCAATAACCTTTCTTGTTGAGCAGGGCTGAGATCTAGGTCCAGCTGAGCTGCCATCTTCAATGTGTTTTACTCGAACTCGATTGACAGCAAAGCTCTCTTCCCATAGACCAACTCATAACGTGTGAAACTAGTTGTGGTCTTCCAAGTAGTGTTGTAGGCCCAAGTGGCCTTAACCAGGCGATCTTCCCAATCCTTTCTGCTGCTGCTCACCACTTTAGTCAAAATCCCTTCTAATGCTCTATTGGTGACTTCCACCTGCCCATTTTCTTGAGGATGATATGTGGTGGAAGTCTTATGCTTGATCTTGTGATGAGCGAGTAAGTCTTCAATTAAGTTGGAGGTGAACTGGCTTCCTTGATCGGTGACTAACCCTCTTGGGTAGCCAAATTTATAGAAGATGTTTTCTCTTAAAAACTTAGCCACCTTTTCTTCTGTCGCTTCTTTGGTTGCCTTGGTTTTTGCCCACTTTGTCAGATAGTCTGTGCACACAATGATGTAAGACCTTTGCCATGAAGGAGGGTTGATAGGACCCACAAAATCCATACCCCACTTCTCAAATGGCTCAAGAGTCACTTGAGGTTGGAGAGGAATTTCGTCCCTTGGATTTGGTTTCCCCATCCTCTGGCATTGGTAACATTGGCTGATATATCTTCAGACATCTTCATGAAGAGTGGGCCAATAGTAGCCTGCCTGTAGAATTTTGAAGGCAGTCCTCTTGGCTGCAAAATGTCCTCCACAGGGCCCATCGTGACAGGTTAGGAGGATGTCAAAGACTTCTTTCTCCCTAACACAATGCCTTAAGATCTGATTGGGGCCAAGTTTGAACAGGTTTCCCCCGATCCAAGTGAATGAGGCACTCTTCCTCACGATTCTGCTCTTCTCCTTTGAGGATAGATGTAGAGGGAACTGTGCTGAGACCAGGTAGTTTGCTATATCAGCAAACCATGGAGGGAGTACTGAGATAGCAAACAGATGTTCATCTGGCATCTGGTCATCTACTATTCCTTCTTCACCTGTAGGCAAATCCAATCTAGACAAGAAGTCAACAACAACATTTTATTTACTTGGTTTGTCAACGATAGTCAAACCAAAATGCTGCAACAAAAGTAACCATCTAATAATACGAGCATTCACATCAGGCTTATTCATTAAATATCTAATTGTAGCATGGTCAGTATGTACAAATGTTTGATAGCCAGTGATGTAGTGTCGGAACTTGTTCAGGGAATGGACCACGGCTAGGAACTCTTTCTCAGTTACAGTATAATCCATTTCTGCCTTGGATAAGTTTTTGCTGACAAAGTATATGGCATATGGAATTTTTTCTTCAACTTGTCCTAAGGCTGCCCCTATGGCTTTGTTCGAGGCATCAGTGTGGATGTGGAAAGGTAGGGCCCAGTTTGGGCCTCTCAAAATTGGGGAGGACACCAACTTATCCTTTAATTCATTCAGAGCCCTCTGACAGTCGTCAGTCCATTTAAACTCAACATCTTTTTCTAAGATGCCAAACAATGGCAAGGCTAGCTTATTGAAGTCTTTAATGAATCTTCTATAATATCCCACTAAGCCTAGGAAACTCCGAACATCTCTTACCTTCTAAGGAGGTGGAACCTTTTTTATGATAGAAATTTTATTAGGATCCACCTGTAATCCTTGGCGGGAAATGGTATGACCTAACACGATCCCTTTAGTCATCAGGAATTAACATTTTTTAGGGCTGAGAGACAGGTTCATCTCAATGCACTTGCTCAAAACTTTTCCCAGGTTGGACAAGGCTTCTTGGAAGCTAGACCCGTAAGGAGTAAAGTCATCCATATAGATTTCCACCGAATCATGAACCAGCTCGGCAAAGATGCTTAATACAACTCTCTGAAAAGTGGTAGGGGCATTGCATAGCCCAAAGGAAAAGACTCGACAGGCAAAGGTACCCCATGGACAAGTGAAGGTGGTCTTATCTTTGTCCTCCGGGCTGATTTGGATCTGATTATACCCGTTGAACCCATCTAGGAAAGAGAAAAACTTCTTTCCTGCTAGTCCATCCAACACTTAATCTATGAAAGGCAAAGGGAAGTGGTCTTTCTTGGTGGCTTTGTTCAGTTCTCTGTAGTCCACACATATTCTCCATTTCCCATTTTTCTTGGGTACAAACACCAGAGGGGAAACCCATTCGCTGTCCGAGATGGGGTAGATGAATCCTGCATCCAATAATTTTGCACTTCTTCTTTAACAATGTCCCTAAGGGCTGGATTCATTCCCCTCTAAGGTTTCCTGACTGGTTTACACTCGTCCTTAATGTAAATATCATGGGTATAGACCAAAGGATGGATTCCTTTCATTTCCTTGTAGTTCTAGGAAAAAGCCTCCAAATGGTGGGTCAAGAGGCTACATAGCTCCTTTTCCCGAGAGGGAGAGAGAAAGGAGCTGATCTTTAAAGTTATTTCAGGGCCAAACTCCACATTCTTAACTCTGGGAGTGGTCGGATCAGTCACAGATAGGTCCACTAAAGCACTGGCTTGGGTATCTTCCACCAACTCTTCCAAGGATAGTGCACCCGGGGGAGGATTTTGGATTAAGTTCTCGATCAACTCATCCTCGGTTTGAGGACCTCCCCTGGTGGCCTCTACTGTGCATAATGGTGCAGAGTACACCTCATCCTCATCTCCTTCTTCCAACCAGAGGGGTAAGTCATGTTCTAGAGAGGTTGGGCAGGAGGGTATAGGACTAGCTGTTTGGACATAGGCCCATTTTTGAAGGTCATGCTTCCTGCTCGACAGCTGATGTAAGCATCCGTAGTAGCCAGCCAAGGCCTTCCCAAAATGAGGGGATATCCAATGAGTTTTTCCTTAGGTTGAAGGAGCAAAAAGTTCGCAGGGTACTCCCAGGAGTCAACAAAGACCAAGACATCTTCCACAATCCCTTCGGGAGTCACGGTGGAGCGGTCTGCCAATTGTAGCACTGTCAAGGTCTTCCTTAAGGAACTTTGAAGGTTGAGCTTAAGCATGGTGTCCCTAGCCATCACATTAATGGCGGACCCTAGATCAATCAAGGTGTGGGGTATGATGGTGCCATTGATGTGGACATCAGCTACAGGACTCCTAGGGTCCAAATACTTTAGACAGATTACTTGCCCCAACATAAGATCAGATAGTTGTCCTATGACATTGATGGTTGAGGCATCTCTCTTTCGCCTGCCTGGGTGCCTGAAACACTTCTCCTTAATCAATTTGTTGTATATCGGTACATCCTTTATGGCCTAGAGAAGTGGTATTTTCACACACAACTACTTGAATTCTCCGAGAAGCTCAGTCTCTTATGAGTTGGGTTGTGTGGTTACTGTGAGTCACTCAGGAAAGGGTGGAATGGCTTGAGATTCACTTTCCTGTTTCTCTTCCTCCTCCTCTAGGGGAGGAGGTTGGCACTCTGCAAGGACCTTCCCAGATCGCAGGTTGATCTCCTGGATCTCCACAACATAGGTAGGGCATGTTGTCTCCCCAGTATATACTAGTTGGGCCTGTCTGTTGTTGGGGTTCGGGTTCAGTTGAGCAGGCATCTGGGGTTGTCTTGGAGGAGCAGGAGGTAATGGTTGTGGTTGAGCTGGTGGTGGAGGCAAAATGGCGGGAGGAGTCTTGTACTGGGGCTTCCATCTCGGTTGAGGTGCATTCCACTGAGGAAGTGGCTGGTCATGAGGGTGAAACGAATGAGAAGGAGGTTGAGTATGGTATGGAGATGGATAAGACCACGAAGGAGGTGCGGACCAGGAAGGATGAGCAGGGGGCCCCCAAGAAGGTATATGAGCGGATTGGTTGGGGTTATAATAAGCTTGGGATGTCCCTTGCATCCCCTGCTGGTAAGGTCTAGGTCCATGTGGCCTCCTTTGGTTGAGAAAGTAGAGAGGTTTAGTAGCCACCTCAGTCTCTAGGTACATGGCTTTAAATCCAGGCAAGGTAGGGCATTGGTTGGTGGGGTGGTCTTCCTCACAAATGAAACATACCTCTACTGAGTGCAATGGGCATTCATTCTTAGGATTCTTCCTCGTGCATCTAGGACAAAAAATGGCCAAAGCCCTCTCAGCTTCCTCTTTCTTTTGCTGAATTCGGAAGGTATCAATTTTCATGGAAATAGTTTGTCTCATCTCACTCTTGAGGTCTTCCATCTGGTTAGCAAACACATGCATAGAGAAAGCGGTATTAGCTGAAAGATGATTCCCCCTACCTCTCTTTCGGGCCGCTTTAGAATGGTTTCTAAACACAGTTTTTATGTCCTCATAAGGTAGTTGGTAGATGTCTCCTCCAGCCAGCATGTTGAGGGTGTCCAGAAGGTCTTCAGGGACTCCTTGGATCAGAACCAACTTCAGAGATTCCGGGTCAAGTGTGCACCTGGCCCATTTATAACTAATTTGGAACCTTTCCTCGTAATCTTCTAAAGACTCATCGCTTCCCATGGTCATCCGAAATATTTCTCCCTTGGTTTCCTTGGACCTACAGTAGTCCCGGTATTTGGCATTGAAAGCTTTATGGATCTGAGCCCAAGTGGTGATACTGTTTCTAGGTAACCCCATGAACCAGCATAATGCTGCATCTTTGAGGGTAGAGGGAAAGAGTTTCAACTTTTGCTCGTCCTCATCATAGTTTTAAGTTCGACAAAGGACAACAAACTCAAACAGGAAGGTATCAGGGTCTTCAGTAGTTAATCCATGAAAGTGAGGTAAAGCGGAGGGACTTATGTTTTTCATTTTCATGTCTCCATTGGTCTCTTGGATGGGAAAGGCACCTTCTATTCTCTCATCTTCTCTTCTACCGTTTTGATTTTCAGCCATGGCTTCATATGGAGTGTTCTCTAACTCTTCTTCATTTCTAGGATCTTCGTATATCTCATGAGGTTCACCTATAGGTTCTTCTGGCTCACTGTCACCAGAGAAGAGAGAAGGTTGACTCAGTGATGTGGTGGGGGTGTTGGGTAAGAATTTTCCAGTTTTATCTCTGTTCCTACGAGGCATGAAATGGAAAGACTTTTTGATTGCTTTTGTCTTTTCTTCTCTTCTAGTACCTGCAAAACTAAAATAGATTGAACTGCAACTAACTATCTTGCTGAAATGGAAATGCGGAATTGAAATGAAAGCAGGAAAGTACTAATCTATTTTGCTCAAATGAAATTGCAGGAATTGAAATGCTAAGCTACGCTTGCAGAATGGAAATTGCGGAATTGAAATGCTAAGCTACACTTGTAGAATGGAAAGGCTAATCTATGAAAGCAGGAAATGTTTACTCTACTTTTGCGGAAATGAAATTGCAGAATGGAAATGAAATAAACTACTTAGCGGAAGATTGTAGGAGAAAATAGAAGAAAAGCAAAAATCATGAATACTCTAACTCTTCCCCGGCAACGACGCCAAAAAGATGGTGGGCTCCAGTATTGCAGAAATAATGTTGCAACTCCTGGGACTCCCTTCTTTACTTTTATCAACCCGATTGTTCGTAACAAACTTGGAAGCGACGATGCTGTATGCACAAGTACTAGCTCTTGTCGCAACTATCACTTGGTCAGCTGGCACAAGTCTGCTAGGACCTTAAGCTAACTTCTATGAGCTCTTAGAAGAATCTTTTTAATTGATGGATGAAAGCTAACTCGAAGAAAGCTAATCTATTTACGAAAAGAGATTGAAAAACTGAAGGAAAGCACAAACCCTAATTCTACCAGCTAGTCCTACTGATGCAAAGATGAGCATGCAAACTATTGAAAGAGATGCCATTACTTCTATGAAGGTAAAATACATGTGTCTAGACTACCTCTACCCTAAGAAAACATCTTTTTGTATTTTTGATTAAGTTGTCAGCTTCATCATGCATATGCTTTCACTGTTCTTTACTGGTGAGGGGTGGATCAAGGTGGAGGAATGCTTAGAAACGTTTGGGAAGGTTTAGATAGGGTCTAAGGAGTCCCCAACACCCTTCCATAGAGTTTCACAAAGTTTGGCTATCAAGAAACCTCATTTGTGAGCTTCTACAGGAAGTCTGCAAGGGTTCTACAGGATGTTCAGAGATTTCTACAGGATGTTCAGAAATTTCTACAGGATGTTTAAAAAGTGGATTTTAGAGGATGGGTGAGTGAGGGAAGATGCATGAATGGATAGGGAGGTAGGATAGGGGCCTGGAGTGACCCCAGGGACTAGTGGATGGAGTGGTGAGAAGGTGTAGAAGGCTGACTTGGCTTAAAGAAGGCTAAGGCAATGATTGAGCAAGTAGGTAGGGTTACTTGGGAAAAAGGACAGATGAGAGACAAGGAACCTAGCTAGGAGATGGAACAGGTGGCTCTGATGAAGATTAAGTGGATGAAAGAGTGGAAGAGATGCCCTGCACGGTGTACATTCAACCGAATCAACAAAATCTTGCAAATAATCAAAGTCCTAGCTAATCTAGTCTAACTATTAATAACATGAATGAAAAACAGCTTTATTTGGAAAGAAAACCATGTACATCAACTATGCAAAGAAACATTTCAGAGATCTAAACCCATAACTAATTTCTGCAAAGGAAAACAGTACACTAAGGATTGCATGGTCAAGCAAACTAGTGTTTTTGTTGGGGCAACACTGTTTCTTCAATTCCAGCGCCTGATCCAATAAGGATGAGGTGAAACTGAGAGTGTTGTTGTCCCTTTTCTTTGGAGCTTTATCTGTTATTATCTTACCAATCTATTTTAAACACCTGAAGAAATTCTATTCATAAACAGTGATCTATCTAATCAACACAACTAAATTTGCCTAACAGAAATATGTTTCAGATGCATAAAAGGAAAACAACGACGCATAAAGGAAAAGTAACAGTACAGAAAGGAAGCCCTAGGCTCTCAGGTTGGGCCCAACCCTGAGAGCTATGGCTCCTATAGAAAACTCAGAGTTGATATAAATTCAGACTGCTTCTCATTATCAAAAAATAGTCATAAGTCAAGAGTTATGCCAAAATGGCTACAAGATAACAAGCTAAAGCTAATAGCACTGTAGTGCAAAATATGCAATGGTTTCAAAAATCCCTTATGAAGGCTGAGGCCTTAACATTTATACACCATGAGGGCCCTAGCTGGCCTCCTAAATCTATGAGACTTGGCTATCCAAACTGTGAGTAGACAACCCCTTCCAAAATCTGCTTTGCTGCTTTCTAGATCCAGTTTAGGTGGCCTTTGGAGCTCGGAGTTTCTGGTGAAGATCCTGAGGAAGGGTTATTTAATGCCATAGACAACCCCCCTATGAATCCTCACCTCAAGCTTGGCTGTCTTCTAGCCCATGATTGCTCGGTTTTGCTCCAACATGTGTCAAAAAACCTGAAATGAGCATGTGTTAGCCACCTAGGAAGAGTGACTACCCTTATTCGTACAAATGACATAAACATACTGAAAAATAATGCATAAGCTATGAAAAATGAAGGATTGAACAAGGACTGAACAAGGATAATTAGGCCAGATGAGCCCAACAAGTTACCAAATTTGGGGCTCATCAAGTGTGCCCAATTAAATTGAACTCCTTCTATGCATTGGGCCACTAGAGCGATGACGGGTGCTAACACTTCATCTGCGCAACACTTTCGCATAACTTTTCCTGCCAAAATCTGCGTGGCCACCTTGACTGCAGGACCAGAGATACTCGAGATGGCATAACCTCATGGCTTCTTCACAGGCTTGAATTTCTCTTTCATGGCCTCCACGAGGCTATGCTCGCCACCTTTTCTGCCAAACATCATGGCCAGATTTTCCCCTGTATATGGCAGCCGTGTGATCTACAAAATGTTAGTGATGGGTATAGATTCCTCCAACCATAGACACCAATCGTGCACCAAGCATAATAGCTACATGATTACCAATAATGTAATGGGTGTGCTATTGTAGTGTGGTACCCATAGTAGGTTGAGCAGACCTGCCTTGCCTACACCCTTGAGCCACTTCCGCGGTTCCAATGCAGTCATGCCGGTGGTTGTATGAACAATGCGGTAAATTGGTTGGTCTGTTGCCAAGTGAGGGAACTTCTCAGTGTTAGCTAAGTCCCAGTATTCTAATTTCAATAGCGGAACCCTCCCTAAGCTTGTTCCTTCAAAGACAATCTCATCCAGTAGCAAGGGTATGTGCAAGGCATCCTTGCTTTCATCAATGTCCTTCGGCACCTTGGTCTTATGATTGCATGGAGGGACGTGTTCGGGGAACTTAGTAATAGGGTCAGAACCCTAAACTTCAATGTCCTCCACTTCCACCCCCATATCCTCATCATCCATCGGGATGTCCTTAATCTCTTCCTCCTTCGGTTCCAAGTTAATAGTTTTTCCCTTTTCTTGCGCAGTGGACTTGTCCTTCTGTGCGTTTCTTCTAGGCGACGCGTGCACTGGTGTCGCAGCCTGCTTGCCTTTCTTATCCTTCACACTCTCCTTGGTCAGGGTAGGCTTTGGTCTATGTGTTCATGGTGACTTGGGGACTTCAGCTAGTACCTCTGCAACCTCCAGAGTAACTCGCTCTGCCTCCATAACCACATCTGACACAATTCGCTTGGCCGTCACTGCTTCAGTGTCCATAGCTTCTAATCCTGGGACAATGTCACGGATAATATTGCGGTCGGACTCTGGAAATCGATCAAATGTTGGCCAGTCAAGCAATTCTTCGAAGAATGCGTAGGTCATGCACATCTAAAATCTCACCAACTTAATGCTCAAAATGGCAAGTGTTTTTCGTTGGGTAGCCACATGTAATTTATATGCCATTTTGAATTCAAATCCAACTGTTCCTCCAAAATTTGGTTCATTAATGCCAGATTGGCAGCAAATTTTCAAGGATCTTACCCATAAATTTCATCTTAAATGCTGCCCCCCACTCCATTTGGCCATGTTCTCATCGTCAAATCATGAACAATGACTTTAATGGTCACTTTCTGGCTGACCTATGCGGTTTTTCCATGGGTATCGCATCTCTCTCCGCACTATTGCGAACCCTGTGACATCTCCTCGTTCTGCACAATCCCCCGATCATGCAGTTTGCCACCCCAGGCAGTGTAGTTTATAGTCGTGCGACTCCTTTCTGCTGCCTGGAGCACTAAGACTATGCTACCTCCATATAGTCACCTGGCCCGATCACAGTGTATGGCTTCAATCAACTGCCGTTCACCTTTCCCAGGAAGGGATCTCCATTCAATTTAACCAACTGAACTGCTCCACCATCGGTAATCTCATTAACGACATAGGACCCTAGTGAGTGCATCCTAAATTTCCCTGGAAATTTATCAAACTTTCTGTCATATAACAAACTAGATCATTTACCTTAAAGGTGTGCAGTTTAATGTATCGATCATGCCATGATTTTTTGTGCTCCTTTTGCACCTGTTGGTGAAATCTAGCCAAAAACCATTCTTCCTCAAGCTCGGCAAGCTACACGAGCCTCTCTTCTAGGGCTCTGTGATCTGTCATACCCATGAATGTTGCTATGTACAGACTAGGCACAATGTATTCCATTGGAATCACTGCTTCAACACCATATACAAGCCTAAAGGGTGTCTATCCAGTCAACTTTTTTCACGTCATTCGATAAGCCCATAGTACTACGGGTATGCACAGGTCCCAATAATTTCACTGAGCATTGAAAACCTTGGTCAGTGCATTCTCTAGTACCTTATTGAATGCTTCCACTGTCCCATTAGTCTATGGGTGATAAGGTGTGATTTTCTAGTGATATACCTGAAATTTTGTTGTCAGCGTGTTGATCGTTTCGTTTAGAAAGTGCGTACCATGATCACCCATCAAAATTTTGTACACCCTAATCATGTTAGTACATACTCAAAGAGAAACTTCACAGTGGTCATGCCTATGCAGTCCTTCATAAGCCGTGCCTCCGTCCATTGAGTCAAATACTCAGTCGCGGTGATAATGTACCGCGCACTTGTCTTCTTTCCTTGAGGCTAAATGGGTCCCACAAAATCTATTGCCCATTCCTCAAAAGGTTGTAACATCATCTGTGGGTTCAGAGGCAGCTCATCTCTTTGTGATGGCTTGCCAGTCCTTTAACACACATCGCATGCCCTACAGTAGGCTTTTGAATCCTTATGGAGGGTTGGCCACCACAACCCTGCGTGTAGAATCTTCTCCGCGATCGCCCTTCCTGTGTAATGCCCTCTCGCGGCACCCCCATGAGTGTCCATGAGGATACTGGTTCTTTCAAACTCTAGTACATATCGTCGAAATACTTCATTAGACTCCATTTTATACAAATGTCTAGTAATGATAGAAAAATTTGTAGTGTGCACCACTAACTCCTTTTTCTGCTGGGTGGTGTAGCTTTCCAAGGTAGTTCCTATGGTTAGGAAGTGTATGATGTCTTCAAAGTGACCATCCGTGATGCACATTGCAAAGAGCTACACGTCAGGCAATCCTTCCTCCAAATTAGTGGGCTCTTCTCCCATTTCGATGCCCAAAAAATGGTTCGGTCCCACGTTCAGTCATCCAGGCTTCACAATAACTGCAAAATCATACTCCTAGAACAATAACAACCACCTGCAGATTATCCCCCCCAACATAGGCTTACTGACCAGGTATTTCAACACAGAATGGTCCATATACATCTTAAAATGTCCACTCACCAAATAGTGTCTAAACTTCTGGAATGTGTATACCATGGCTAGTCCTTTGCGCTTGGTGGTGGAATAGTTCTTCTCAACCTTTGATAACTTCCTACTTGCAAATGTTATAGGATTGTCCAATTCTACTTCGCCGGCCTGTGTTATTACTGCTCCCAGTGCTATACATGATGCGTCTACATGTACATGAAACTCCTTCTCCAATTTTGGAAGACTAAAATTGGTGCATTGACCATTTTTCCTTTCAGCGCATCCAAGATTTTCTCATAGTACTCGTTCCAACAAAACATGACATCCTTTTTCAACAACTTCTCCATAGGCGTGGTGATCTGGGCATAGCCCTTGATAAACTTCCTATAGTACCCAATATGTACCAATGTTGTGCGCAGCTATTTCACACTCCTTGGTGCCTCTATGTTAATTATCTCTACGATCTTCATGGGGTCTACCATCAATCCTTGTTTGCATACCACATGACTTAGCAGAGTCCCAAAACATTCACAAAACAAATATTTATTCAGATTGAGCACAATCTGGTGCCTTCAACAAGTATCTAGCATTGAGTGCAAAC
The DNA here is from genome assembly GCA_000404065.3 of Pinus taeda. Taxonomy (NCBI): domain Eukaryota; kingdom Viridiplantae; phylum Streptophyta; class Pinopsida; order Pinales; family Pinaceae; genus Pinus; species Pinus taeda. Next base: position 64,775 of record APFE030877951.1, read on the forward strand.
TTGCCACATGAAATTTTTCAAACTCAAACACAATCCAATCATCAAATTATACCTCCAAAAACTTGTGAATGAAGTCTTTGAATGCAACAATGACTATGCACAAAAAAATCACAGGTGCATTCTTTAATCCAAAAGGTATTACGGTGTACTGAAAACATCCCCATTTAGTCGTGAGGGTCGTCTTGCTTCTATCTTCAGGCACGATTTTGATCTGATGGCACCCAGAGAACCCATCAGTGAAGGATTATGCTTCCTGTCCACCTACATTATCCAATACCTCATCAGTGAATGGAGTCGGGAAAGGATCATGCATGTAAGCATCATTCAACTTCCGGAGATCTATGCATATCCTTATTTCATCCTTTTTCTTCTTTTCTTATACCTCCATTGGGCTCACCCAATCAGATTCCTCTATGGGCTCAATGGTTCCCACCGTGAGCATCTTATCTAACTCTAAACGAACCTTCTCCTTATACTTTGGATTGAGATGGTAAGGTATTTTGTTAACCAGCTTCACATCAGGTTTTACCATGATCTTTATAACGCCTAGGTCTCCTATTATCCCCTTTAACTCTGTAAACTTGGTAGGGAACAAATCCTGGTATTTGCAGAGAAATTCAGTGACCTTATCTACTATCGTGTCATCCCAGTAATCTCCAATCTTCACGAATTTGGGCTCCACCTTCGTGCCAATATTTATCTATTTAGTTTTCAGTGGCGCGATTATATCAAGATTCTCGATCTTCGATCCCTCGACCTCGTAGTGACCCTCAGTTTTAGGGATATTAATCTTTCAGGGGTCCTCGTCTTCTTCTTCAACAATCACGTTATAGCATTCCAGCACATGGCTTAGCTGATTAGTCCAATCAGATTGAATTAGATCCAAAGGATCCCGTGGTATCCTAAAGATCACTACTTTTTGTAGCGCTTGGTTAATACAGTCAAACCCGTCTTCAAAGTTTAACGCCATTATGAACCCTTCATGCAAATTATCCCATTCTTCTATGCCATGTCTGAGCTCTATCTCCAAGTACTAGTTCATTAGGATGACATCTAGGGTGTGATAGAACAAGTCCATCGATTCAGGTTGAGGCTCTGCTCCATAGGCTTTAGCCCATTTGGCCAAGTAGTTGCACAGATCATCCTTCCTATCATACTTTTCCATCACTCATACCTTCGTCTTCCCAAAGCGTTTTCTCATCATCCTCCTATACTTGTGCCAATCATCAAAATAGCCCTTGTGCGTACCCCACCATCTCCCAGGCATAGCGCGTAGTGCCCAGTCCAAAGCCAAGAAGTGTTGCTCCACTGGTACTTCCCTCTCAAATGCATCCAATAACACATCCACATCATTCAAGCCATCATAAGTGGGAAAATTTCTTACCTCTGATGAAACACATCACAACAACTGCGTCATCATGTTACAGCTCAACGTAGTTACTTCATGTAGCCGATTCTACCATAACTCTAATTCTTTGTCTGAGTCTGAGGTGTCGGAACTCTCATGACCCCATGTAATTCATCCATCCACTGTCAGATTCACCCAATCTTGGTTTCGTGCTGTTATATTATATATGCAGTCCAAATCGTCATCGCTTTTGTAATCATGGACTGGTTCAGTATAGTGCGATCCTTTTGTAGGATCTAGGGGTACTATTACGTGAAGCGATTTCTTTTCAAATATCATCTTTTGCTTCTTTAGGTTAATTACCCCATTCATGTTAGTAGCCTAATCATTGGCAAGGAGCACAGGGTAGGGGTTGCTATCATCCAAAATTTCTATTACTTCAAAATCAATCAATATACTCACGCCTTCAACATCTATAGTTACTCCTTGCAACCGTCCCATGTGGATGATATTTTGTTGATTTTCCATCCTTAACTGAATCGAAGACCACTACAGCATGGGTATCCCCATCTGTTCCCAAGTTTGCTTTGGCAAAACATTCGCGTCTGACCCTAGATCAAGAATTACTTCATCAATTTCATATTCTCCTATCTACGTGGTGAGTCTCATCTAATGTCCTGTCTTTGCCTTATGCCTACCAATCTTCTGTACCACACAAAGTTCACCCGGAGTGTTTCTGACGCATCTATTTATAAGCTCTTGTAACCCTTTCATAGCCTTGCTATCACACAACAGCTTCATGCAGGTCTCTAGAAAGGTCATAAGCACAGAAGGGTCCATTTCTTGAATAGGTTTATCCCGGCTCCCTGAGGTAGAAGCCTTAGTGAAGCTCTTCTTTTCTTCTATGACGATTTGTGTGCGCGCTCCAAATAAAATTCAGCCTCCTTCTTTGGAGCTTTGCGAACCCACGTGCTGTCTTCAGGTTCTTTCCGATTATTATCACCCGTTGCAATTCCACTTCAGAGCACTATATTCACATTCAGATCTTCTTTGTGAGGCTCAACCCTCATCATCTGCAGGTTCTGAGTTGGCTGCGGAGGTAGCACCCCTTTGTCACGTATTCTTGCTATCAGTGTAGGACAGTCCTCAGTCTCATGATAAAACTAAGTACAATATTTGCACGACGGACGTATTGGGTTAGTGCATTCACGGGCATAGTCCTGGTCCTCCACAATTGTAATAGATCAGCTATCCGCGACCTCTTCCAATTCCTCCTCCGCCTCGGCCTCGTCTGCACCCCTAAAATCCTATCCGTACCATCCCAACACCTTGTTCAGGAGGCCGCGTTTCTACCTGAACTCTATAGGCGGGTGTTCTATCTATCATCAATTCATAACTTCGACAATTGCACTCCTCATGCCCTACCGACTTACATAAGTTGTAGAACAGTTGTTGTGGTGTTTGTACAAACTTCTACATCAAATGACAATTATTAGTTGTATGTTTCCCTGCTACCTGACATATAGCACACCACAACACAGGCCCCGCGCTTGGCCCTTCTTGGGCTTTCGGCTTCAAAGGCATCGGTTTTCCTCCTGCAATATAATTCACAAAGACCGGGAAGTGGTCTTTGTCATGCCCCTGACCTTTACATTTCAGGCACCATATCTCTTGGCACTCCTATGGCCAAACTGTTATGTCCTCCTTGAGACTTTGCATTTCAAGGAAAAGATTTTACAATTGCACATGGATCGGCTGAACCCCTTGACTTGGATCTTGCATCGGTGTTTCATGCAACCTTATTGTAATCTCCAAGGCCTTTACCTGAGTTGTAATCTTCTGTTGTGAAAATGTAACCCTTAGGTGAGGTAGAAGCAAAGTCATGAACCATTCGCGATGTTGCCCATCCGTTAAATTCATGTTGGCTTCACGAATTGTACACTTTAACCTCTGATCCAACTCCTAAGGTGTCTCACCTGGTTTAATCACAATTTCATTGAACCCCATAATCGACTGCGCCTCGGATTTAGGCCTACTGAACTCTTTATTTAGCGCAGTCTGGATCTTTGCCAATGCAGTGTTTGGGTTATCATTAGAGTACTTAATGTACCAAGTTAGCGTGTGATCCTGCAAAGCACTAACCAACATCACCTTCTTCATGTGATCATCTGTGATGCCCTGAGCTTCCCATACAACTTTTATGAAAAACTAGAACTGGTCCGGGTCCTCATTTCCAAAGCCCTTAAAAAATCGTAGCTTCATTGAATTCACCATGTTGAACTGTGGTGGAGGTGGTGGTGGTGTGGGTGAAGACGTAGGTGACAGTGGTGAAGGTGGAAGTGGTAGTCTTGGGAACCCTTGTTTTATCAAATGAACTGCACTTCGCGGAGAAGCCTGCGCTACTCCCTCATTGTCACTCAAAGGAGGTGAAATCAGTGGGCTATATTCAGTGCCCTTTATTCCTTCGTTCTTGTAAGTCTTTCCACTTTGCATAGCTTCGAACATCAAGGTAGCTGCATAACCCGCTTTTTGCACAATAACATCTTAATCCAAGTATGTAAAGACTTCAAGTACTTACCTCGCGGACCTTTGAAAAAGCGTCACTCCACCTCGCTTTAACTGACTGAGTTATCGAATGCGAATTCATTAAAAAGCCCTCCTATGATATGATTGAGCCAATGATCGATAGCTCAGATGATCTTATCCTTGGAGCCTTCCAGTCTCTGTACTAACTTCGGGGTCCACACAATAGGACCATCAATCCTCCACCTTCCTTAGGTATCCACTAGCTTTGCAATCCACTTGTATAACTCAACTGGAAAGGAACATAAAAATATCTCATGGATTTCTGTATACAGGTACCTGTCTAGCCACTGTTCCTTCGTTAGCTGCATATTTCTATTCTCTTGCATCGTGAATTCGTGGATCTTCCTATCCAACCAACCTTCCATATCTTTCTTAGTTGGATTCCAGTGATACGACATCACACATCTCTCACGCAGATTCCAGTCCCGACAGCGGAACCATTTGTTGGCTTTGTGGGCCTTGACCCAGGTTTAGTGTTAGTTAGCCAAACAAATCCCTACACTACTAGCCCTTTCAGCATCAACCCACGGAGCGTGAACTGAAGTCTCACTCGAAGTAGTATGGGAGGATGCTCAAACCAAGTTTCCACACCCTGAGATGGTCATGATGTCGCTTTATACCCCCTATTCCTGCCTTTGCGCAAGTTCCTAAGCCTTAGCGCTAATCGATCTACCCTCTCTCCCACTCTTCAGTACCTTCGTGAAGGCGTACGATTGACCTTTACGCAACCCTAACTAGCCATTCAAGTACTTCACTCTCCTATGACGATGTATTGTATAGGTTCCCAAGTTATCTCAAGTGTTTTACTTATTCTACCAATCAATTACAGTTACCATAGCGTAAACTGATATTCTTACTTGCGTTCAATTAACATATATAATCACATACATTTGCGCATCAAATAAACATTGTAATATAAACCCAGATTGTAATGCAATACAATCAGATGCATTAACGGATACTAAATACACAGTAATGCAGAATACTTCTCTTTATTGATATCTCCAGTTTAATACAGACTCTATCGAACCTGCGCACACAATTGCAGGGGTCCGCGCACTGAGCTGCGGACTTCTACCCTAGGCCTCTACGCACTCAGCTGCAGAGCCTCTACCTACAATAAGATCCAAAAACACTAGACTTCTCCAAGCTAGATCACTCCATAGAAACCATCTCAACTCTTCTTCGCTATCAACTACTTAGAGCTTACTTACTTAGCTCTTTGTTGTACAGTCCCATGGTCTGTGGACCATGGGTAGATATTTATAGCCAACTTGACATTTTACAAAATAAGGGCAGATAACCCTTTATGACACTTGACACCTTCACGCTCCACGACCATAAAATGTGGAGACTTTACAATTTTATTACAAAATTGTTCCAAAAAATGGGCTTTTAGCCCCAAAACTTCTCTTGGGGGAAACCATTCCCAACAGTGGACACACATCCTCCACAGGCACTGTGAGCAAGAGTCCACCAACATTTGTATCGAAGGCATTTATATTTGTTGTTTGGAATAACACTGAGATAACCGATTGACCGATACAATATTATTGTGAATATTTTAATTATAAATAATTATTTTTATTACTAATAGTTTAGTAGTAAATATTTTTTATTTTCTTTTGCAATATTTTAATTATAAGTATTGTGTATCTCTGTATTATCAGATATCAATAGTATGATATCATTGAACACAATATTTCTTTATGGTATGTGGTAGTCTATTGCGTAGAAGAAAATTTCAGGGTTTGATCCTGCGAATGCTCACATTTTGCATTAAATACTTTTGTATATTTTTTTCTAGGAACTGAGATGTAAGTGCTGAGTTTGGTTGTGAAAATTTTCAAAGCTAATGTGAAGTATCAATTTTCATTTATCAAATTTGATATCACATATTATAATCATTATCTGTGTAGTATAACATTGGTGTTTATAACATATTTTTATTACGTGACTACTATAGACTCTGTCTCGGTAGTTGAAAGTGGCAGCGAGATGTAAATGAGACACATTACTTATTTTAGTGAAAAAAGTTCATTTAATATCAACATAATGCGAGAAAGGAAAAAAAAACATTCAAGTGGTGAATTGACATTTGCGTTTCGAAATTACTTTTGCAAAGTGAATGTTGGCCCATAGCATGACAAGTTTACATAGTAAATTTGCTAGAATGTGCTAGTTCGGTGAATAATTATGGAATTTTTATTTATTTATTGGAAAAAGAGCTTTAGTTAAGGAAAATAGAGTGCAATTATGATTTTAATAAAATAGTATGTCAACACTGATTTCTAAAATGTGTAAGGAAGATTAATCATGAAATGTAATTTTATCAATTTTACTATGTCAAATTGGAATTTAAGTAAAATGTGTATGATTTAAAGTAACAAATTTTACAATAGCCTTTTCTGATTAAAGTTCAGGAAAATTAATACTATCTACATTGATAACGATTACTAGTTAATGGTTATCATTGAAATCAATAATAGTTAAATATTGTTTCAAAGCATAAATGTCAATTCGTGATTTAAATGATTATTGCCTCTAACACATTATATATATGCTTGTTGCTTGTAAAAATAAATTTTCAATGTTCATGTTGTTCTGAAACTGATAAGTGTTTTTTTAACGTATTACTTTATAATTTGTCTATTGCTTTTTTCATTTGTTACTAACATTGAAGAAATGGCTCAAAGAAACAATGGTAGGGGCACAAAGGAAAATGTACATGCACAAAGAGAAGATATTTTAATGCTCAAACAAGATATTTTAATTCTTATCAAAGCTATTTTAATGTTAATGCATAAAATACTAGAACTTCAGCAAATGCTTAGGTGTCTCGAAGATGAACTAGATACCATAAAACATTATCAAAACAATTATTGCAAATCATGAACAAATGAATTAGTTCTCGATTTCGATAGCATAATCAATATAATAGTTAATTCCCAAAAAAAATGGTTAATTAATAGAGAAGGTGTTATCAGTTTTTTTCTATTTGCTAAATCGATTTTGAAATTCAGTATATGCTAAAGGATATGTATTATAATATTGTCAACATATTTAACGCAAAGAAACATATCAGACTATTCTAGATTACAGATCTATATATAAATGCAATATGTTTTATAAGATATATCATTTTATAAAATCGTTTGAGCCTTGTATGACAAGCTATTTGGATCTTTATTTAAATCTTGTATAGCATAGCTATTTAAATAGGAAAAAAAAACTGAATTTGTAAACAATGAATACCATTATTGTAAAGTAATGTAATTGAATCTAAGTAGTTATATAACTTGAAAATTTGATAATAAATAAAGCAACGCAAAAAACGATAAGGAGGGAAAAAAAATCAAAATAAAAAAATGACATTGTATAATACAAAACATAGAGCCGGAACAAAAAAAATAGTTCATTGGATTACTTTTACGTACAATGTCATAGTAACATTTGAATTGGTAGAAAAAATCATATTGTTGGTGTGATAAGTACATTGCTAATCTTGTTTTCACATGGGTATAGTATATTTATTAATAATGTGAAATCATATCGCAAATGTCCAACAAAGTTTCTCAATAGCATCTATTTTGTCTGCATAGTATTTGTTGTAGGAAATTTCTTGTAGTGTGTAAGTAATGATTTTTCGAATTCAACGCCCCTTAGAATACACTATTTTTCAGTCATGTTAGTTGCATGTATGATGCAATTTAGATGATGAAAATAAAGAAATCTAGAGTGCTACTTGCAGGAAGTGAAATAAAGCAAAGTATTGTTTATCTTTCTAGAAGTTGTGAATGGAGTACTGCATTTTGTGCATATAGTTTCGAATGGTATCATATATATGCTAATCACTTTCATATATCTTTGAAAATGCTATAAAATTAATATAGAGAACAAATACTTAGTAACATGAAATCAAATGTTTTTCTTATTTTTTATTCTTTATCCATGTATATTTAAGCAATATGATATATCTTACTGTGAATATTTTGCTTAGCGAGGAAAGAAACTTTATTAGACTATCAACTTTTTTTCCTATGTTCACTATAGAAATGAACATTGAATGTGATGTACATAAACTTTTTTCTTGTTTTTTAACTATATTTTCGAGCAATATCACCGTAAAATGTTTTATTGCAAATCTCTTTGAATTGTAACATTTGCTAAAACAAGTTTGTCATGTACTTGAACATGTTACATATGCAAAATTTGTAAAACAATACATGAGAACTATACAATAGATGATGAATATTTTTTTCCTCCAATTTTGAAATATATAGACCTACGTATACGTAACTTGTTTTTTATTTCAATGAACTTCGTAATAATTAAAATTATTAATAAGAAAAATCATACTCTAGTTTTGTCCTCTTCTCCATTTCCGTCTTTGATTTCCAAAACATATTGTGTTGTTGTGTGCATTGCCAAAATTGCAATAACTATGATTGTGCCTATTAGAAAGGCATTGTCATTACATGACAAATTTGTAATTGTCATGTTTCAAAAAAATCAGTCCTTTGCACAAACATGACATATGTTTTCTATGCTACTAAAACTATTTAGACAAATGGTTTTGTCACAATCACCACAATCGTATTTATTATTTGCAATAATTTCGAAATATTTAATAGAAACACCAACATTTGCAATAAGCTTTGACTCATGTTGTTTGATTAACGATGTTGGAACAAGTAATGTTATTGTCACTTATGATTTCTTATCTGTTAAGTCTACATGTGGTATTTCTTTTTGACTTATTCATTTTGTCCAAAAATGTTTAATATGTGATCAAGACAATGCCATGATTTTTTTTATATTTATATTGTTACTAATATATTCGATCAATAATGACATCGACTTGATGTCCTTTTTCATAATTATAACCATTGAATTGAATATAATATATATATATATATATATATATAGATAAAAAAAGAAAGCAAAGAATAAAAAACTGATACAAAGTTAATTGATTTTGTGCAAAAGTACCTATTTGCATTTATTTCTTCGATAATTTCCATTGATTATGTTTTCTTTATTGCAATATCTATTTATGTGGTAATTCTCATTGCTATGTCCACACTGTCATCCATGTCTACTGTGACATCATTCAAATTCAATATATTTTTCCATTTTACAAATATTATACTGAAACTACTGCTTAAAAGAACACTATCATTGAAATGAAGTAGTAGTTGTCTAATGAAAAAAGAATAAGATAAAGAACATTCATTAGTAATATACAAATATACTAGATGGATTTTAGTTTGATCAAATATGAAAGTCTTATAGAAATGTTCAAAGTACTTTTTTCCTTGTAATTGTAGTCCTAAATCCGAATCTCTAAGTGTCATATGTTTCTTGGAAATTAAAAAAAAAATATTTTAGTTATAGTACGTTAAAAAATATGGCCCAAAAGTAATGGGAGCACACAACCAAAAAAAAAAAACAGTTGCATTGTGGAATGAAAATTTAATCAAAGTACAATAAATAAAATATAAACGTGCCTCTTAGAAGAGTTATGATTGCATTTAACAGTATTTGTTATGCTTGTATTCATTTTTGTTGCTATAACGATATGAGTTAGATCAAATATACATAAATAAGAAAAATAAGAGTTTCCAATTCCATAGAACAAAAGTACCTAAAAAATAAGAACTATATGACATAACATATTTTTTCCAAATGTTTTTTAGTGTTATCCCATCGTATAATATTTAAACTTTGTAAATCATTACCAGAGAACTGTCACTAATGCTACACGTTTTGTAGTTTCGTTCTAAATGATAGTCACTCACAATCTGTGATTCCGATAAAAATATCATACAACCCATACAATAATTATATTTGTATCCAACTCTTATGACTTGTGTTTGTAACGTGTATGCTAAAAATATTGCATGAAGAGTACTTGACGAATGCTTCTTCGAACACACAATGAAAATTAGTGGTGAGCTCCAGTATTGTAGCAATAATGCTACAACTCCTGGGGCTTCCTGTCTCTCATTTTATCAACCCGGT
>APFE030877951.1:77605-88191 GCA_000404065.3 Pinus taeda
TTTCCGGTTGTAAGCATATTTCAGTATTTTCCATTAATGAAATGAAGTATTATTTCCGCTGCATCTTTGTGTATATGGTTATCTCTATATTTTATTGCGTTCCTGTTTAAATTCGGATCAACTTTTCTTCTGTACATGCTATATATGGACACACTTGCTCAACTAATTTCCTGCACATAGTTCGTACTCTCCATAGTAAAATCTTTGCACAATGAAACATAATTATATTTGTCATTCTCCTACACACACACCATCATTGGTAAATATTTATATGATATGCGATCTGGGAATTATAAAAATATCTTTGCACAACGAAATATTAAGTGAAGATTTGTTCGGGAAATCGACAAACATATCTCATGTTCTGCATAGTCAAAGCTCTACACAATGAAACATAATAATAATACCAAATTAACATGAATAGTTTAACATTGACTTATACACCCGCCATTTAAAATATACATTTATGTATACTGTATTATTGGTGATATTTGTATTTCCGAATATCTTTTTGTATTTCTATGGAGAGGTTCATATTTCATCCATACTGCTTGTTCTGCACTGCTTTCTCCACACAACGACGACAACACAACTTTTTCCGTACGTGCTATATCTGGACACGTAACTATATTGTGCAAAGAGGTATGCATTTCATCTACTAAAGGCTTTTATTTCTAATATTTTAGTAATCAATTGACATATACAATATTATTGGTGATATTCATATTTCCAAATACCTTTTTGTATTTGTGCATAGAGGTTCATATTTCATCTACATTGCTTGTTCCACACTGCTTGCTCCACACAACGATAACTACACAACTTCTTCCATACACGCTATATCTAGACACATAACTCTATTGTGCAAAGAGATACACATTTCATCCACTACTGTATTTTATTGCTAATATTTTAGTAAGAAATTGACGTATACAATATTAGTGGTGATATTCATATTTTCGAATATCTTTTTGTATTTGTGTAGATATATTTGTATTTTTCTACATTTGTGTCTCACCCCATGCTTGTTCCAAACAACGATGACTGCATAGTTTCTTCCATACATGCTATATCTAGACACACAACTCTATTCTAAGGAGAGGTCCAAATTTCGTTCACATTTCTATCTCATCTATTTTGTCCACTAAAGGCTTTTATTACTAATATTTTAGTAAGAAATTAACGTATATGATATTATTGGTGATATTTTTATTTCCGAATATCTTTTTGTATTTGTGTGGAGAGGTCCATACTTAATCCACATTGCTTCTTCCACACTACTTACTCCACACAATGACAACTACACAACTTCTCCCGTACATGTAACACTATTGTGCGGAGAGATCCACATTCGGTTCACTAATGTGGAACTACTCTTTCACACATACTACGTACTCCGCATAGTAAAATATCCACCCAATGAAAGATAATAATATTCTTGGTTCTCCCACACATATTTGGTTATCCATAAACATTCATATGATATAAGATCTAGAATTTTATAGAAGTAGTTTCACATTTGTTCTCTGCATAGGTTGTGCACATGCAAAACCACCTCCACACAGTTACTTCCATACTCAATAACACCATTTGATTAATAATTGACATTTGAAAATGTTATTAATTGAATTAATAGACCCGTTATAACTACAAACTTTATTTATTGATAAATTAGTAGGCAGGTACATATTTCTACGTTTCTACTTCCATACACCCATCCCTGTAGATGTTCCACACATTGTCTATTTTCATACGAAATGCTCCATAAACTGCTTTTTTCTCTTCAACAAACTTGATAATTATGATAAAGTTACTTTTATTATTATTATTATGAACTGAGCAATGACATTCATACTATCAACAACGTTTCATTGGAAATTAAATTTAGTATATACAAATTATCACTTTACAATGTTATCCTACTTTGCATTATTTCAAAGCATTATAATACTAAACATAAACTCATGGTTTTGAAAGCATTGATATATTAAAATTAATTTGTATTCTCAAAATTAATACAAAAGATAAATCTTTGAAGATTTGGTTATGATTTTGAAACCATTGAAATATTAATCTTAATGTATAAACTGTTATTAGTTGAGTTAACCGATAAATGAGAAGGTCTATTCTAGTTCAAAACTACAACACGTCTAATGTTCATTCTTATTTATATTCTAGTGTTCACATTTGTTTAGCAATAGTTTAATGTCAATATGATTCGTGTGGATATTAAGAAGTAAATCTTGTACAGTGGTAGCTGTGCAAATGAAGCATGTGGTTGTTCGAAGGTGGTTGTACGAAGGAAGCGTGTACGAAATAAGGATGGGCAAAGGACATTGGGTGGAGACTAGCATTAATCAATTAATTCAATATTTTATATCACTTTTATGTGAAAATGGGGATTCTTTAATTATGCAATAGAAAAACCTTTGAGCATAAGCACAAATGTCACTAAACACCTTTTGTAGACAGACTATGATTTCCATACTTCAGCAAAATAAAATTGTACATTATGCTATGCTTTTTTATATTAAACAATAAAAGATAGCAATACAACAAAAAACTTCCACATGCTAACTAGATGCTTCTACTTTTTGGCATTATTTTCCAGGTTTATAGTACATGCAAGACTCTTGCAGAAGAAGTTGTGCAGAGGTGCTCAGGAAATGTGTGCAAAGAACAAATGCTCATTGTGCAGAAAGCTTTGTGCAGGGAGAATAAATTAGTAAGTAGTAGAGGCAGGGACTATGATACATCGAATCTCTTCAGTGTATTTATTATCTTATTATAACTCTTATCAATATTGGGTGTAAACTCGAATTTCAATGAATGATCAAAGGGCGTTATTGAGTGTGGTTATCATTGTTCTTCGAATAGTGTGAAGTGTGACAAAATGCGGACCCGACTTAATTAGCTGCAAACACAGGGGGATATGCACTATTTATCGCTAAGTCCAATAATTGGCTCTGTCTTATCGCAAGAAAAAATATATGCATTGTTTAATACTAAAACATCGATAAAAAAACCTTTAGTGCGAAGTGTGGAATTCGACACATTGAAATCTTCCTCCACACAAGAGACTTCTTATGCACTTCTAGACAAATGCCTTATTTGAAACATATTCAAAATTACAAATATAAGCATAAATACTTGTTTATAGTTATCTTTTCACAAATATGCATATAAGTGGAATTGCAGATTAAGTGCACTATGAAAAGGAAGCTTTGAAGCTTTCATCTTCAGAATCTCTTTATTCTGCACAAAAAATTGTTTGGAAAATGCTCTGCCCCTACTCCAGATAAATTTAAAAATATGATGAAAATGAACATTATTTATGTTCCATAGAAAAATGAACTATTCTCATGTTTCATGTGATTATAATATATGTATCAATAGAATAATACAAATTCTCAAAGCATAAGTTTGTACCATTAACCAATACAATCATAATAATAATAATAATATCGAGTTTCAAATTTCAATCGTTATAGCGATAGCTGAAATAAATAAACAAAATACAAATGAATAGAATATTAGATCCTAAGAATTAATACCAAAGATTCTAAGAACACACTGCTTGTATCAATAATCAAAATTCTCAATGGCTCGGTTCATTTGCTCATTCACTCCACTATTGTGGCATCTTGTTTGTAAGTACTTGCTTTTGCATCAACCAAAAGTAAATACGTGAAATGCAATATGCAAAAGGAGAATTGAAAAATAAAGTAAGAAAATGAATTTAGTAAATAGACTATGTGACATCATTAAAATTAACAAATCACGATGATTGAATACTAGTAAATATAAATAAAATATGCAAAAGTTTAACGACACTTAAAATTTCTGAAATCATATAGGATAATTGTTTGACTATGAACTACCTCCAGAATGCATGAACTCTTGAACTAATGTATTCAACTTAGTCTGAATGAATTCTTTCATTTTTTCCATTGTAATCTCTAGCCTCGCATGTTGATCGAATAATTGTTTTTCAATTTCCATTGCCTCCTCTTGTAATTGAGAGGTTAACACATATTTCCTGTCATTAATACTGACAAAGTCAACTAACCATTTGTCAATTTCTTCTACAATAAAATCAGTTATAACATCAAATTGCTCTTCCATTGACTATTTTCTCTTGTCTAGTTCCACTGTTAGCGTATCTTTTGTAATCAATTCATAATTTCATAAAATGCATGGACTGTCTAGATCTTTAACAATTTTCATGGCCTTCAGAAACACCTTACTTATTCTATTATATATTCTCTTACATTTAGAAATAATGTTTTCTTGTGTATTGATTCTTTTAGACCATTCAACTTTGATTTTCCTCATTTGATTAGCATTTGGAAGTTCTTTTTTTTTCTTGTCCAAACCAGACAAAATTCAAGATTTTGACCAAAATCAAGCAAATCATTGTTGACGAAATTCTTGTCTTCGGTAGCATTATTTGTGAGAAAATCGAAAAAACAGTTGATTTGTTGTGCTAACTGTAGCAGCACATAAACCATCTACTGTACATGCCCAATGATTTCTAATCTTTGGCATATATTACTGACTATATGACATTTGACTACATTAACGAGTTGCAGTGCTCCAATAGATCCATGAGATGTGCTAGTAGTGGGAATTGAGGATTGGTAAGTCCATATTCTGATTGGAGTCATTAAGAAAGGACTTGGATTTAAAGCATTTTCCTACATCTTTATTGTTGCTTTTAGTAGAAGGTTCTCTATGTTTTGTTCCTCAATAGACACTACAAGCACATTCTCGGTAGCTTCATGCAATGTCAAAACATATGTGACTAAAATTTTAGATATATGAAGATTTGCTTCTATCGTATCAATAACCCTTTTACCATGCATCCTTACTTTTTCTAGTTTTCATCTTGAAAAGCAATAAACTAATAATCAAAAATAGAAAATTCTTTGTCAATTTTCTTCATTATTTTCTTCTTTTCATTCAAAGCACTATTGACCCAATCATGTAGTGGAGTTTCAATCTCCTCATTGTTAGCTTCTTGACTTATTTTTGTTTGCAAAGGACTTTTTCATTTTTCCAATTGAGGCTTCTTGTCATCTCTGGTAGCTGATAGATGACTGTGAATCAACTGTGCAACTTCGGTATCTTTTCATTTTCTTTCACTTGAAGATGAAGAAAAATTAGTCTCGAGTATGTAAACATAATATTGCATAGATTTTCCACTTCTTTGTTTACGCTTTGTTTCACTGCTAATACTTGCTTCTTCAACCATTTATCTAATAATCATTGCTCCTTCTTCATTATTTCTTGTAGTACTATGACTCTTTTTGCTTTCACTGGAAACTTTTGTCAAAAAGCTATCACATTTGATAGCAACTAGATGTCCAACTCTGCAAGATTACTCCCATTCTCCTCAGTTACTTGACCAATAGTAAATGGCAAAGAAATAAATCGGTTCTTCTTTTTTTGTTGAAATTTAATTGACCAATCGTAATATTGTCTGCACACTTCATTAACAAAATACTTGTTCATATTTTTTTTTAGAAGCAATAGTGGTTTACCTTGAAACCCATAAACTCAAATAACCGTATTATTTACTCTTTCTTCATGTATGCCTTTCTCCCAGAGGAAAACTTGTGCTTTGTCAGATATCCGATAAAGTTGTTGTCTAGTTATCATGAAAATAACTTGCTTTACAAAAATATATTGAATTACACAAAAAATTGAAATATCTTTTTGCTTCCATAAAATGGAATAACAGAACTACATTAATTCTTTATCAACAATGAAATTAGGATTATGTGGAAACTCATCAAAAGTGTGACTCAAAATGAGGGTTGTTATTAGATACTCCATCGAGAAAAACCTATTCCTCTTTTACAAATATACTAAATGAACACATAATTCATTTGAAATAAGACAAGCCCAGTAATAGAGCACATAGAGAATGTGTTGACACCTAATCCTCACGATTGGGTGAATTTATGTAAATAGTTAAATTAGGAATGTGAATAGTCATTAGGAGATGAACTGAGCAGTCACACCCTTTTGTATATAACAATAACATACCTAATGAAATAAATTGAATCAGTTTTACTACCTATTGGAGTTACTGCCTGGCTTGACATGGTATCAAAGCCAGTTCTCAAAAAAGTTGTAACTCCCTTCATTTTTTCTACTATGGGCTGTATGCTGGTCTAAGCACTATCCACTAAGAGTTGTCCTCTGTCGTTCTGACCTAAGCACTGTTTTGACTGAGCTCTGTCCTCTATGTTGTGTTTCATTGCCTCGACGCCTCTATCTTCAATGCCTTTGATGCCTCCACGCTGTTGAATTTACTATGTATGGTGATGGTTATCAGCACAATTGAACGTTGTTCATTCCTTACTCTGTTTATTCCTTACTGAGGCTGTGTTAATAACACTGTTCATTCCTTACTACTGCGCTTCTATGTTTGAATTCAAAAACCCTACTAAAAACCTCTACTCTATCTTCACATTAATCATGTTCTTGATCTCCTCTTCTGTAAACTTGGGGACAGTGACCTTAAACACGCCATTCTTCATCTGTGCTTTGATTTGATCTAGCTTGTACACTTTTGGGGGAAGTTTGATGTTGCTATTGTATTTCTATTTACTGCCGTCCAATTCTACCTCTGAGAGCTTAGAATATTTGTTGATTTTTCTGACATATCTATTGAGGATTTGCAGAGGAAATTTAGCGTGGAATGCCTGATTAAAGAAAAAGTCGAACGAATGGGCCTATAACACTAACTGGACACCGATTCAGTTAAATGCCCAGTGTGTTTACTGCTTCATCAAGCTTCCTGTTCTGCGGATTTGTTTTCGGCGGTGGAACGGTTTTGACTGGTCTCTGTGACGGATTTGGATATTCTGGAGACAAATTTCCTTTTGTTTCTCTTTCTGGAATTCGGACCAGTGTTGAATGGTATGGCACCATTGAATGGTATGATGAATGGTATTAAATCACAGTGGAAGCGTAACATTCGAATGGTGTGTGAGAAATTTTGTTGAACATTTGAATGGTATCAAATAAATCTTGAATGCTGTTGTTTCAAATACGTTTTAAATAGTGATGTTTCAAATGCGCAGTTTTAAATTACTGTTCAGTTTGGTGCGTTTGTCTGTTTAGTTTGGTGCGGTGACCAACATATGTTCATGTGTGTAAGAATAATAATATATTATATGGAGTGGTACTATATTATTTTGAATGAAACAAAAAAAAGTGAACGTGACAAGAAATTCATTAAGTTTTTTATGGAGATATGTTATATGGTATATGGAAGGTATAACATATATATTTGAGAAGTGGAAGGTATAACATATATATTGTTTTCTATCAGAAGAAGTAATTTTTTCTTACAAAATGCATTCAATCATCTCCATGGTAGGAATAGTTCTCACTAGCAAGGAGAACTATCCTGAATGGTCCCGGATGATAAAACACACCCTCATCTTCAATGAGCTGTGGAAAGGAGTGTGTGTCGGAGAAGGAGACAATGACCCAGTACAGCCTACCTCAGAAAAAGAGCTCGTCATTTGGGAAAACAAGAACAACAAAGCTTATGCATTAATCGCAGCATCTGTAAATGAAGAGGTGAGTCGCCATATTTCGTCATATTCAACTGCCTTTGAAGCCCTAGAAAAGCTGAAAGAACTCTATGACTCACATTCTGCACTTGAAGTTGTCCAACTCATGATTAAACTCTTCACTCTTGAACTACAAAATAATTATCCTCTTGCTCTTGCATCTGAAGTAAAGTCTATAATGCACGATATCAAATCCACTAAGGTTGAATTGGATATTCCTCAAGGCACATTATCCTACTTACTCCGATTATCTTGAGTCATTGCAAGCAAATGGAAATCTCAAAGATATAACCTTTGACTCTCTTGTGAAAAAGTTTGCTGAAAGAGAGAAAGCTTTCGGAAAGAAGACAGCCCCTGAATCTTTTGAAGAGACTGCGTGCCTTGCTCATAAAGAAAAGCATCCTGCTCAAGATTCTACAAGAGGAAGAGGTGGACGAAGAGGAAGAGGAAGATATTTGAGAGGCATGGGGGGCAGAAATTCTCAAGGAGAAAAGGCGGATTTGCATTGTATTCGCTACAAAAGAAATGGATCACATGATGCCTCTACATGCAAGCTACCATGGGATAAAATTCAGCAGAAACGAAACCAACAAAAAAGTCAAACTGATGATACAGACAAAGGTAAAACACCTGAATCCACTCACTATGTTGAGGCACAACGTAATATTGGAGTAAATGAAGATTTGTTTAATGCTTCACTTGCTTCATGGAAAAATGATTGGTTGCTTGATTCAGGAGAAACCTGCCACATGTCTCATAGAAAAGGTTTTTTTGAAGATTTCACTGACAATGTTGATGGAGTAGTATACTTTGCAGATAAATCAAAAATCAAGCCATCAGGGCTTGGCACAATCATGCTTAAACTGCCCAGTCTTCCAGACTTTCTTCTGGATCATGTTATATATCTTCCACAGCTCAAGAGAAACTTGTTGTCCTTGGTCCACATCCACCAGCAAGGTAACTCCATTCATATGTTTGATGGCAAGCTTGAGGTAACAAAAGCATCTGATCACTCACTTGTCATGAGGGGAATAGAAGAAGAAAGGCTTCTCAAACTGCAAGGAACATTTTCTCGTGCACAACATTTCTCATACAATTCTCATCATGAAGAAGGTACACTTCCATCAAGTTTATTATGGCATGCTAGATTTGGACATTTGAACTATGACAGTCTCCACTTATTGAAGAAAAATGGTGTTGCTGGTTTGCCTACAATTCCTAGAAAACTTAAGCAATGTGATGCTTGCATTCTAGGAAAGCATAGTAAACAGTCATTTCATGACTCACATTCAAGAGCACATAGGAAGTTTGAACTTATTCATTCAGATTTATGTGGTCCAATGCCTGTTCCTTCTGCAAATGGAAATAAATATATCATGACATTTATTGATGACTACACCAGAATGTGTTGGGTTTATTATTGAAGAACAAATCTGATGCTTTCCTAACATTCAAGAATTTTCATAAATGGATTGAAAATGATGCACAATCTCATATTGGGTTTATTCGCACTGATAATGGAAAAGAATATACATCAAATGAATTTGAACAATATCTTCGCCAACATGGGATTAAACATCAAACAACTGTGCCTTATCCCCAACAGAATGGTGTAGCTGAAAGAATGAATAGAACAATCTTGAATATTGTACGATCCATGCTTTTTTTCAAAAATGTAAAGATAATGTTTTGGGCTGATGCTGTTCTATGTGCTGCATATATAAAGAATAGATGTCCATCTAGTGCTATAAGAAACAAGACTCTTTATGAATTGTGGTATGGACATGTTCCTTCGGTAAAACATCTCAGGGTCTTTGGTTCCACCTGTTATGCTTTGATACCAAAGGTACATAGAAACAAACTTGGTGCTAGAAGTCGTAAGTGTATCTTCCTAGGGTATTCAAAGACCTCCAAAGCATATCGCCTCTATGATGAAGTAAATAAAAAGTTTGTTGTATCTAGAGATGTAATTTTCTTGAATCATCCAAATCTGACAATGTTGTTGAGCGGCAACTTGATTGCTTGGATAGATTCGCAAAAGTGAAATCATTTCAAGAATTTGAAAATCAGATTCCACATCTTGAAGGGGGGATTCCTATACTAGATCAACATGTGGAATCTTTTTCTGAAGAATACTCTCCCCCGACTGAAACTCCAACAACGGATGATGCTTTAAGTGATGTAATTGATAGAATTGGGAGACTCAATCTTGATTCACTCCCAACTCAATCAACAGAGTAGCCTGGACCATCTCAGAAAGGTCCCCCAAAGTGGCTGACAAGGACACTTGAAAGTGTTCATCCTGATGAAATTGGAAAAACAGGAACCAGAAATTCAAATCGACAAAATGGAGGTGATGTAGATGACTCTAATTCATCTGTTGATATGGATGTTTCTTATGATTGTGAATTGAACTTGTCTACAGATTTTGAACCAATTTCCTTTAAAGAAGCTGCTTCTCATGATGAATGGAAAGAAGCAATGCAAAAGGAGTATGATGCCCTCATAAAGAACGGCATTTGGAAGCTGCTTGATCCTCCATTTGGAACCAAACCAATTCACTACAAGTGGGTCTACAAGAACAAGTACAAAGCTGATGGCTCACTTGACAAGCACAAAGCTAGGCTTGTGGCAAAAGGTTTTGCGCAGAAGGAAGGGGTTGATTATGAGGAAACTTTTGCTCCCATAGCAAAATGGGCCACCATCCGGACACTCTTTGCACTAGCAGCTCAGAACGGTTTGAAAGTCCATCAAATGGATGTAAAAACTTCCTTCTTGAATGGAGATCTAAAAGAAAATGTTTTGATGTCCTAGCCTGAAGGATTTTTTGTGAAAGGACATGAACATAAAGTATGCAAACTTGTGAAGTCCTTGTATGGCCTCAAACAAGCACCACGAGCCTGGTATGAAAAGCTGACAGAGCATCTTCTGAAACTCAACTTCAATCATTTTGATCTTGATGATGCAACTTTATTTGTCAAGAAAGTTGGCAAA
>APFE030877954.1:0-10000 GCA_000404065.3 Pinus taeda
CCCACACACACATATTACATGAAAATATTTAATTAAAAATATTATGAAATATGTAAAAGAAAATTTTCAAACACATTTCTTTAACGATTTATTGCTTATATAAAAATAATGAATAGTATGCATATCAAATGAAAAAAATAAATTAAAAATATTATAAAACAGGTTAAAGAAAAATTTCAGTTACATATCTTTAACCACCAATCTAGTAAGCCTTGAGAGGGATCCATCCAGGGACTCTGTCTCTCTCTCTCTATATATATACATATATATATCCCGTGTAATTTTTCATTGTTTAAATTGCATTTTTGAATGAATAAATTCATTCAACCCCTTGAAAATTACTTTGGGCACTTGAATTGTGTAGCCTATATAGGTTAAGCTTACAATTCCAATAATTTTTTGTTGTTGTTGGAAATTGGCTTCAAAATATCCCTGAAAAAGGCTAAGATTAATCACAACATTGTTTTAGGGGTCAACGTTTCGAACCCTCAACTCTGGTTCAAGACATGGATCTAATGTGGAGATGCTTTTTAGAATATTGAAGATAAACTTAAAAAATTCAAAACATCTAGTAAAAAAGAATAAAATAATAATTAATAAAGAAGAAAAAATATATATAAAATATAAACTAAAGAATTTAAATATGAAATTAAATTAAAAATAATAATAGAAATAAATGAAGTGGAAAAAAATGAAAATAAGTCATAATAATAGGAAACAAAAACCTAAAAACTAAAAATATATAAATTAATAATAAATTAATTAATTAGTTAATCAAAATAGAGTCATACAAATAATAATTGAACAAATAATAATTTAATTAAAATAATGAAAAGAAACCATAAACCAATTTAATTAATTAAATCTAAAATAAGAAAAGTATTAAATGTTGGACATCGGATAAACCAACACTTATGTATTTTACGATATGGGCTAAAGGCCCCTGGTGGATCTTTATCTCTTGTGATGTGATCGTTGACTAACACCTATAGGTTTTGGTTTAACGACAATCATGATTCCCAACAAGTAGTACCAGAGTGTAGGTCATGAGTTCAATACACATCTGGCTCATGCTAGGGGGAGATTGTTGGATATTGGATAAACCAATGCTCCCTGTGTGTTTCCAGATATGGACTAATCGCCTCTCATGGATCCTTATCTACCGCAATGTGATCGTTGACTAACACCTGCGGGTGTGTTTCGAGATATGGACTAACCGCCTCTCATGGATCCTTATCTCTGGTGATGTGATCATTGACTAACACCTCCGGGTTTTTCGTGAAACGACAATCATGATTCCCAACATTAAAAATATACTGAAGGAAAATAGAAAGATAAAAGTTTAAAAATTATTAATAAGGAAAAACATTAACAAAATAACAAAATAAGAAAAATATTAATAATAATTAATTTAAGTTAATAAAAAATAAAGGAATAAAATTATAATAACATTAGAACATATAATAATCATTTATACAAGATCATCAAGAGAAAATATCAAATACATTCACACAATAAACAACACAATAAATTTAGGGTTCAGAGCTATGGCCTCGATCATACAGAGCTGCTAAAAAACCCTCGGTAGGGATAGCTAGAAATTGACAGAGGACATCGATTTGTATGAACTTAGTGCAGGCCGGAACATTGCTCGCCAAAACGCAAAGGTTAACTATGATTTCGACAAAAAGAAACACACACTGGAAACTTTGGGGAAAATGGGGGGTTCTATGAAAGGGGCACTGTATCTTCTAGAACACCATCCTTTGAAGCTCGATTTGTAGGATTTGTTGCAGATCGAGGACAAGAAGTCCTATTTCCTGCTCTCGGTTAGGAGTACTGTGAATCCCCTTGGCAGCGTACATGCAGGTACTTATACTCCTCATGCATTAATCCCCGATCCCATTGTTGAGATGGTAATGACAAAGACGAGACCTAGGGGGTCGAAAGGAGTCGGCGATGAGGAGATTATAGCGCATGCTAGCTAGGGTTTTCCCATCAGGCCAAATGGGTCGAAAGGCCGACCGAAGAAAGGAATCAACCACATGCTAGGAGATTTGGATGATGAAAAATTGTTTTCAGGAAATCTGCCATCTCTTAACCAAAACCCGGATGAGTATAGCTACGAGCGTACATCCAGGATTTCGCCTTGGGGGGGGGGGGGGGCTCCGAATGAACTTGAAATTGTTGTACTTGGAACCCTCAACAAAGGGGAAGAGACGATGAAATTTTGAGGCATACCCAGAACGACTTGGCTTACTAGCCTATTGAACAAGCTCGATACTGTCAAAGACATCGATATGCTCATATACAGGCTGGCACAAAAGAGCTGCATATATCCGAACATATATCCAGGAAGGGTTTCATCTATCAGCATTCAGGAATCCCTATTACTATCCCAACAGGCCGCAAACAAGAAGGGGATAAGGAACACACACAGACCCAAGCAGCAAGGCAATGCAGTTTCACCACTGCAGCTACAAGAAGAGTATCATGATCCGGAGTGCATAGATCCTACAACTTCAGTGGCCCAAATAGCAGATTGACCCTGGCAAAGAACAACATTATCCACCAAGGACTCCAGTCAGGATTTGATACAAATCTTTATTAGAACTCTGTCAGGAAGAACGATTTGCAAGCGAACTTGGAAGGGGAGGTTGATAAAATATATAAAGTATGAAATACAAGCACATACAGGCATATCAGTAAACATGCAAAGCTTGATATATGCAGGAAAATTTTTACAGGACCAATACATAGTACAAGACTATGGAATTATGTCAGACTTAACCATCATCCTAAACATGAGGCTGAGAGGTGGAAGCTTTGGAACTAGCTCAAAGGGCATAGGTTCTTTCAAGGATGCCATCAAAGGGAAGGGAGAAGCCAACACCAAACCAACACCACCACAAGATATACCTGGACCCTACATTGTGGAGAAAAAAACACACACTCTAGTACTGACAATCTCTCTACCTAAGGTAAATAAATTTTATACTGATTTTTATACGAAGGCTGCCATATGCAGATTCAATGGCTTTTGGCCCAAATCAGATGCATAACAACAATGGATCTACTCCACATGGACAACAAACTGTGACATCCATTTATGCTCAAAAGGTTTTTTTATTGTCAAATTCAACACAGTCAAGGAAAGGGAATATGTCCTCCATGAGGGACCATGTTTCTGGGGCAATGCAGGACTCTTCATGATTCCCTGGTTCCCAGGTTTTGATGCCACTACTATGGTGGTTTCCAAAATGCCGGTATGGGTCAGGATACACAACCTCCCGCTACACTTCTGGCTACCCAAAGTCTTTGAAGAAATGGGGAATACGATAGGAAAATTCCTCAAGCTGGACGTGGAAAGAGTCACAAGAGGCATACATACCTTTGCTAGAATTTGTGTAGAAGTAGATCTTATTCAGGGCTTACCTGATAGCATAATTTTGATCCATAACAACACACAATGGAAACAACCACTAGAATATGAGAATATGGCTTTCCAATGTCGTGGCTGTCAACAAACAGGTCACCTTCTTAGTACCTGCCCACAAGCCAAAAAAGACACCAGAAGAAATAAGAAACAACCACAAAAACCAAGAGTCTGGCAACACACAGTGAATCCATATGAAGAAGCAGAGGATAAGGAGGCAACTATCCCTCCACCAAATCCTAATGATGTCCCTATTGAGGAGGAAGCTACAGAAAAAGAACACCACATTCCCAAAGCAAACAATTAGACACACAAGATGCTAGAAACTGAGGAATTTGTATCACAGGATCTGATGGACTCTTTGCCGGAGAAGATACCAGACACAACCGACACCAGTGGAGCCAAAAGACATCATTCTTTAGACCATTCCGATTCAGACAAGGAAAATCCTCTCCCTGTGGAGGACACATCTCTCGTACTATTTTCGTCCTCGCTAACTCAAGAGGAGTGGCAAAAGGTTGAGAAGAAAAAAGGGAGAAAGCATAATTTTCTCCCCAAATGTACATTACTTTCTTTCAGTTACTTTTCTTTCTGGTTTTTTTCATTTGACATCAGTCTTTTGACATACTTTTGGATATGCGCCTCAACATCTACATAATGTAATTTTGTTATTATTAATAAAATTGCGATTTTTCCTTATGGGAAAAAAAATCAATTATTATACAAAGAAAAAAGGAATAAAAGATAAAAGATGAAGAATGCAAAATATGCAAAAAATAATAATAAGTGGTTAGTTTAATAACTATAAGGGATTAAGATGAACTAATAAGTAAAATTTAACCAATAAAAAATTTGAATAATATGAGATATACCAAAACACGGTAAAATAATAATAATAATAATAATAATATTTAAGAAGAAATGGTAGAAATCCAACTTTTACTAATCTTCCACCCCTCATCTCTATTCAAATTTCCAACATGCTTCTCAATTTCTACAACTTCCCTGAAATTCCTATGATGGAAGTGATCAATCCTGGTAATGACTTGGGACTTCTCAATACAAATGTGATGCTTATACTTTTCAACATGCGTAGCTAACACAAAAGAGTGGGTTCTATTGTGCTTGATGTTTGTTGCGCGTTCATGGATTCTCTGCTTAATGGAGCATCCAATCTATCCAATGTAGGGTGTTCTACATGAACAAAGGATTAAATAAACACCCTTCATATCCTTAGGGTCCACCTAGTCCATGACTCATCTAAGGGAGCTACAGAGGGTGACAAGGGGCTAAAGGTAGTATGAACATTATTATTTCTAAGAATACAAACAATCTTGTCTATGGTACCTAGAATGAATAAGAGATGAACACAACCAACTAAATCAAAATGATCCTTCCTTTACCTAGGTCCTATACTTGCCTTATGGAAAGCTCTGAGGCCTAGGTGTATACTATAGCCATTCTTCGAAAAAATTTCCAGGAGATGGGATTTTTATTTTTCAAAGTGACTCTCATCATAAATCCTAAGAGCTTGGGTAGCTAGAGTGTTAAGAACACCAAACTTTCGAGCTGGACAATGATGAGAACTTGCGTGAAGGTATTGCTCAGTATGGGGTTCTTTATGAAAAACTTGGAAAACAAGTGAACCATCCCCTTTCTTTGAAATAAGAACATCAAGGAAAGGAAGACAATCATTGACTTCTGTCTCCATGGTGAACTTAATGGAGTCAGATTGACTATCAAGATGTAAAAGGAAAAAATCTAATTGGTCACGACCATGAGGCCAATTGGCGAAAGTATCATTAACAAACCTCTTGCAGAGCTTCGGGCAAAGAGGGGCAAAGGCCAATGCTCTAGATTCAAACTCTTCCATGAACATGTTTGCGACAACTAGGGAGAGAGGAGAACCCATGGATACTCCACAAGTCTGATCATAGAATTCACCTTGGAAACTGAAAAAAGTGGAGGTGACGTAAAGACCTACCAACTTGGCAATATCGGGATTTGTTATGTGATTAATAACCTCCATTATTTCATTAATAGGGATATTAGTAAAGAGATAGACGACATCAAAGCTGACAAGAAAATCCCTGGGATCAAGGTTAATACCCTTAAGCTCATTAACAAAAGAAGCAAAATCATTAACAAAATATTCCGTAACGCCAACAAAGGCCTAAGCTTCTGGGCTAAAAAATTCACAAGAGGATAAGTGGGCCCACCAATCGCGTTGACAATGGGTCTAATGGGAACCCCATCTTTATGGATTTTGGGAAGCCCATAGATCCTAAGGGTGATGGGGTTGCTAACGATAAGCCTCTTTTTGATAGGACTAGGTATGCTACTAGATTAATAACTCACACAACTTCTTTGGAAATTTTCTTAATATGGTTCTTATTTTTTTTTTGTATTTATGGATCGTATTTCCATGTTATTTTTTTTTTGTTATACATAACTTTGTTACTATAATTCAATATTAATATGAAATATTTTATTTATGGCCCATATTAATTTTTTTATTATTTGTAATACTTTTGAAATGCAACAAATGAATTTTATATTAAAAATTGAATGAATTACACATCTCTTTATTATATTCTATTTTTGCTTGCGTGTGGTGTGTGGTATATATAATATTATAATATATATATAATAATATATAATATATATATTACTTATTTAATATATATTGAAATATTTTAAAAAAAATTAATTAATTATATTTTTCTTATATTCAAAATTGTATATATAATTTGTTTGTTTTTTTTTTAATTATTTTAATATTATTTCAAGTTCATATACAATTATGAATTATGAATTAGACATTGAAGTATTTTATTTATGGTTGAGAGTGAGAGAAATATTTTTATCATGTTTCCCTCATATTTGATTGTAATATCAACAAAAATATTTTAGGAAATTTCTCAACTCTTGCTTAATCACTTCAATTCATGCTCGAGTACAAAATGAATTACACATACTAGTAAGTGCAATTATTAAAAACGAAGATGGATTCATTTTAACTTAAAATCTATTAAAATCTATTGAATCTCTAAAAATACAACCCTTTTATCAAATTTTACACAAAAAAAATTGCATCTTGAAAAATCCTCCTAAAAAATTAAATAAATCTATAATACTTTAACTTAGATCTATAGATCTATAATAATGTTATTTTCTTCTTTTAAAATTAAATAACTATAAAACTTATTTTAACACTAGAATGTTAAAGTAACTAACCTCCCCTCCCATTGCAACATCTAAAATAAAATTTAAAAACTTTCAAAAATAAATTTTAAAACGAAAACAATTTCCAATTTCAAAAATAAATAATATTTCCGCGTAAATAAATAATTTAAAAAAATATAACTTAACATTTATTTGAGAATTTATAGGATATTGAAATTAAGAAGGTAGAGCAGCAATAGTTTAGCACCATTAGGTGTTTGACATAGTGTAATAATATGGGTAACATAAGATCAAGGTAGCTTATTAATGGTTTGGGAGTGTGAGGTAAGTAGAGTAATTTGAAAGGGAATCTTTTCATAACTATCCGCTCAAATTTTCAAATAGACTTTTCACACTCTCATTACATACTTTGCAATCCCAAAAAAGCATGCTTAGAATGCACCACACTTACATAAATCTAAGTTCTTCAACTTTGTATTTGTAATGAATTAAAAGGGGCCATAAGAATCATAGATTATAATCCGGGAAAAGACTGAATTTAGGGGGCTATGGAAAAATAATACCAAAGTATATTAAATCTGAAATAATGTGTTTTTAAACTCTTTTCCATTGAACTTCCATACTTTCCTAGTATATTGTAATTCATAAGTTTAGTCTATATAACTCATAAAGGATAGTATAAAAGTATGTTGTATGGGTAATTTTCATTAAAGTCAAAGAAAAACACAAGTTATCTAATGATGTAGAATTTATAATAGGTCTAATATTTGTGTAAAGTGTTATTTAATATAATGGGATTGCACATTTTTTACAAAGATTTGAGTTGTGACCAATTGACTTAAATTCTAATCTTCTTACCACTAGATCATGGAATTACATCAATTTTATTGAATTAAAACTTATTTAAGAGTGCTTATTTTCAGACAAGTTGCATATTAATCCAAATGGTGACAAATTTATTATCAATCAACATTATCTTAAAAATACGACTATCGTGCTTATCACCCAAACACAATGTATTCTTTTCTAGCTTCATCAACATTCTTCTTTAGTGGCATAGGAATCGATGGCCAGTACTCTATGGATGTGAATGGCCCTCATCGTAATAATACTGTAAACATTCATCATTGAACAAGCTTATTTGTTTCAAAATGTTCAGGAGTTGAAAAATTTAGGTAGTACCTTTGATTTTATCATTCAACATATATATGAGTAACAATCATCCCTTAATTCCTTTGTTTCTTGTTGTTTCCAGGGCAAGGAGAAATAAATCTACATACTACAAGAGCATTAGTTTCGTAGTTGTTGAGGCATCATCTAGGTTTTGTAATTTTCTAACTTCACCTTTATTGAATAATATGCCGATTCAACATGTGGATTGCTATTTGGAGGTCTTAGCCTCTCCACAGTTCATAATATTTAAATCAATATGATTAGATTTCCAAACAATCTCAAACTTCCTTAAGCATGAGCTAGTATTTTCTCTCCTTTTCTCAGTTGCAAATCTAGAGCTAAACCTTCTCTTCTTTGATTGTAAACTAGTGGAACTACCTTGTCCTTTGTTAATTCAATAGATTTATAATAAGCACTTAAACTATTCAGTTCACATGGTAGTCCAACATTCTTTGTAACTCTTCACCTCCTCTTGAGTTGTCTCTACGGATGCCTAGGGTATATTGTGGTTAATCCTATTGGCTATGCCAATTTAACTTTTATGCATTTGTATTTTAACATTTCTATAACATTTTCCAATTCTATAGTAATAGTAGCTTCTTTATTCCCCCTACTAAGCCAAGTAACTAAACAATAAGAAATGTAGAGGGGAATAAAATATTTGGTGCTAATTATGTGAGCCTAAGGATGCTCTTGCATCATACACCCTTGCTAAGAAAACATGATCACATGGCTCATGTGGATAGACAAGTGGAATCTTCGAGTAATGTAGGACAATGATGGTGAACCAATTCCTCTTTTGCAATCCTCATAAACACATCTTCCAAATTTTTGTTATTCAATCTCATTAAATATTCAAATTAACCTTGACGTTGATTCTTCAAACTAACTTTTTTTGCTAATATTTATTCAATTTCTTCAACATATTTGATTGTGAACTGAACTTCTCATTCTTGCATGGTGCCTACTTCACCATCATATTTTTCTTCATAACACTCATAGAAGTCAAAAACATTAAATATTGGAGAAATGTTGAACGCATCTGACAAATATAACTTATAGGCATCATCATAGATTTTTCTCAAAATCTTACATGGACCAAATTTCTTGTACTGAGTTTGTTTATGTTCCTATGAGAAATCTGTCCTTCCTCAAATGTGCCATCACTATATTACCCTCTCCAAAAAACCTTCAACTTCATATGCAAATACACCTTCTTCTTACAACTAGTATTACTCCATTGTAACTTTTTTTTGACCTTCTCATGAACGTCATGCATACTCTCTACAAAATTATATACATCAACCCTCATATCCTTGATTTCTAGCAACTTAACCAACTCTATAATGTAAGTTTTAACGCTATACAATTAATTGCTACAAATAGACTATTAATAAAATAAAAAAGATGCAATGACAAACAAACACATTAACACAAATATTTTACCTTGGAAACCCAATTTGAGAAACCCAGAAAGAATTTTCAATATATATATATATTTTGCTTTATAGTATTATAATACAATATGGGTGAAAGCATGAAGATGAGTTACACTTTTGGGCCAAATGTGACAATGAAATTTCAAGTTTTTCCTCTTTTATCGAATTGAAACCCTCAAAATTCATATAAGCATTGTGAATTTTGATTCAGAGTAAAAATACAAATTATAGAGAATTTTGTTGTTGTCCTAATGATATTTTTTTGCAAAAATATTTAGTGTTTG
Source organism: Pinus taeda (assembly GCA_000404065.3). Taxonomy (NCBI): domain Eukaryota; kingdom Viridiplantae; phylum Streptophyta; class Pinopsida; order Pinales; family Pinaceae; genus Pinus; species Pinus taeda. The sequence continues at coordinate 9,519 of APFE030877954.1, forward strand.
TATTTTTATGTCAATTTTCCCATTAACATGGAAATGTTGTCCTTGCGAATTTTCACACATCTCTTAAAAGGTTGCTGTGTCATTAGCATAACTTAAGTCTAATATATATATATATATATATGAGCGATGATCTACATAGAGAGTTAATTTTTTCATATTAAAAAATATTTTTTTTATGAATTTATTATATTATTAATTTATTATTAATTTTTTTTTTTCAAAGGTTGGCAAAGTTAATATTTCAATTGCATTTTGCAGACACGTGTTCATTTAATGTTTTTTCAACTATTCAAATAAATTGAAAAACCAAAAGTACCATTTTAAAGATGACTCGTAAACGAAGGTAGTGGTATGTTTTGAAATTTTTTCATGTGTATATTTTACGATATTGATTTTTTATTCAACCTCTTTAAAATAATTCAAAAAAATTTCAAACATTATGTTGAAAATAAATTAGATGAAAAATTATCATATAAATTTGT